>JBBPBX010000419.1:28095-48811 GCA_038048925.1 Garcialebias charrua | reverse complement strand
AGAGAGAGAGAGAGAGAGAGAGAGAGAGAGAAGACCTCCGGTAATAACCAAAGCACAGCCACACATTAGCTCTGCACAATCAACACAAAACGGTTAAAATAAATAAAAAAATTGCTCCACACTTTACAAACTGACCACTGCTACACTACCGGAGCAGCAAAAAGTCCACACGGGGTCCGATGCGCCACCCACCAACCGCAGAGGCTCTGGGATGTAGACGCAGCCCGCGTTCCAGAAAAAAGACGCACCCACCCACGCTGGCGTAGTTGAAGAACAGGTCACAGGCACCAATGTAACCTCATCAAATGGTGTTCGTTCAGAATAATTCAGGTCTGTGTTGTGTGATTAAGGACCAAGAGAGGATGAGGTGAAACGTTGTTTATCTGTACAGAGCAGAATATGGACTGCTCAGAAATCAGGTTCATCACAGCGGGTACAGCACCTAGTGCCCATCTCTCATGAACTGGCAACCGCAGTATTTACTACATTAATATTAAACAGAAATACAAAGAAATAAAACAATGTGTACCTGTACAGAACAGAATATGGACTGGTCAGAGATCAGGTTCATCACAGCGGTTACAGCACCTTACGAGGAACAACATTTCATGTCAGCATCAAGCTAACATAATATTTTACCGGAGTGTTGAACTCAGTGAACCTACCATGTACCCATCTCTCATGAACTGGCAATGAGATGTCTATGTTCATAATATTTATTACTGCCAATCACCCAGAGGGGGTGCTATTTCACCCATTACACGTGAACCCAAACTTGGAAGTAATGATAAGTGGAATTCTATTCAATATTAACTATGTTAAACTAAGGCTCGAAAGTTGCTGCCTCATTTGTCGTGCCTGGACGGTCCTTTCCAGCGTTGCCAAGACAGCCGAGCCAAATAACTCCCCTGGTACCACCGGGACATCAAAGAGGGTCCTACGAAATGGCCTGGCGCCAACCAGACCTGTTGGCGAGCCTGGACCAAGAAGGACATCATGCACCCAAGGTCTTGTGTCATCTGAGCAAAGGCCTGAAGTGCCGCTTCGCTAAAGCTCATTGCCGCTGCCACACCATTGGTGCCCTGAAGGGACGCGGAAAGGGCCAACAGAAGGTGTACCATGGAATTGCCCGGAGGCCAGCACGCACTCCGGCTTGATAAGCTCTGTAGAGGAACTCATCCGTGACACAACACTGAGGTCGTAGGCACCGGACCTCCCTGTGCAGAGTCTCCTCTGGTGACAAGATGATCGAGGCAATAGCAGGTTCGATCGCCGGCATACAATCCAGGCTAGGGTCGGGCATCGAGGATCGAGAATCGTTTGAAACCGGGACTAACTGTCCGGTTTTCCCGGAATCAATCAAAATATTTATTTTCGACTCCTATTTTTGATGCCTAGTCCACCACCGGAAGTTGAAGCCGCCCGCTGAACACCAACAAAGAAGAAGCCGCCCGTCGAAAACCAACGAAGAAGAATCCACATGGAAAGTGAGCAACTACGGTCGAAAGTGTGGCTTAACTTAAATAAAATGGCCAGTCAGTTCAGTGCAGCACTTGCAATAATTTTTATATTGTACAAAGGAGGGTGGAGAAGTAAAAAAGTAGCCCATCCTTGACGCGCTCCACCGGATTATTTTCGCTTCGTCCGGGTCTGACCTTCAGAAGTAACAGGGTGGCGCTCCGCTGGACTGTTTTTGCAGCCTCCTTCTCCGGCTCCATTAGGTAAATAAAACAATAAACTACATCTCATACCAACATTAAGGCAGCTAACAAGTTAAACTCAGGAACTTGGTTGAGGGATGTTCAGCTGCACCTAGCTCAGGGTCAAACGCATGACGTCCTGCATCGAGTCATCACCTGACATCATCTGCGGTCCGGGACAAAGAAAGTTAACCAGTCTCTGACACATGAGATGACTGGTCCTCTTCCTCACCTAGAAAGTGAGAGGCAGAGGCAGCCAAGGATAACACATCCTCCTCCACGGCCAGCTCAGGCATGGGTGGGAAGGAGAGTCCGGTCACTGCCCCTGGCTTGGCCCCTGGTTGGCGTACCTGAAAAAGGGACTTAATCTCTGCCAATTCAGTGGACAGTTGCTCCACTCTCATGGAGAGACCCTGACCAGACTTGGCTCGCCTCTTTCTAGGAGGGGCCACAGAGGTTGTGGCCTCGGTCAGGTGCTTTGAGCGCCTAAGTGGGTCCTCCTGCCCAGAAGGCGGGAGTTCACTGCCAAGCTCGGGGCGAAGCTGGGCTAGCCGAGCCACCCTCACGGCACAAGACATAAAGCTGCAGTTCATACCGGGGTTCTCTGACAGGGCCTCCAATAAGTGGTCATGTCCAAGGCAGGCAGGGCACAGGTTGTGCCCATCATCTACCTGGAGCACGGCCTTGCAACCCATGCAGCAGTGGGAGCCGTCCATGCTCCTACTTAGTAAAGAATTTGCAAGTCAGCAAAGGGGCTGGCCCTACCAGAAATGTCTAGGAAACAAAGCCTGGTCCAGCTATATGAAGTTGGTAAAAGATGATTGGAAGAGGGTGTGCCAACGCTCGCCTTCACCAATTAAAAAACAAAGTCAGAACTAGGAAGCCCAGTTCAGCCCAAGCGTTATGATGCTGGCGAGAGCCATTGGGAGATGGGGGGCATGCACGCAGGCCCTCACCAATCACTACAAGGTCAGCTAGTAAGCCTAGGACAGCCTAAGCGTTATGATGCTGGTGGGAATGATTTGGGAGAGGGGGCACATGAACGCACACCTTCACCAATTAAATCAAGGTCAGAGCATGTAAGCCTAGCTTAGCCGAAACCTTCTGATGCCGGTGAAAATTATTGGTAGAGGGGGTGCGCGAACGCACACCTTCACCAATTAAATCAAGGTCAGAGCTAGTAAGCCTAGCTCAGCCGAAACGTTATGATGCCAATGAGAATGACTGGAAGAGGGGAGGGCGTGAACACATGCCTTCACCAATCAAAAGCAAGGTCAGAACTAGTAAGCCTTGTTTACCTAGACCGCCATGATGCTAGTAAAAATAATTATATGGGAGGTACAACACCAGCCTCACCAATAGAAAACAAGGCCAAACTGAGAAAAACCACGGCCAAACTGAGAGAGGCTTGCATCGCTAGCGCAGTCCAACTGTTTATAAGGTTGGCAAAAAAATGCTTGGGAGAGGGTGCACAACGCTAACCTTCACCAAGGAAAAACAAGGCTAAACTGAAAAACAAGAAAACTGAGAAAGGCTAGCACCGCTAGCTCAATCCAACTGTTTATAAGGTTGGCCGACAGAACACGAAGCCAAAAAACTCAGCGAGGCTACCGTTAGCCAAGGCTGGTGAAAACTAATTAATAAGAGAGCGCGAACGCTCGTCCTCCAACTTAGAGAAAAAGGCCAGAGCATAGCTGGCTACATAAACCAAGGTAACAAGTAAGACTATTTATGGTAGATGTTGAATCTTACCTGAAATCGCCTCATGATGACAAGAACCAGGTTTAGGGATTCTAACCAGATCACAGACAAGTGATCTCTGATTTGCGTAGCAGAGTGTCATTTTTGCAGACATGAATAATAATTTTACTGTATTTAGCCTTAACTTTAGTCAGTAGTTTCAGGTGGGATTCAATGTCACCCACTTTGGCCCCTGGAATGCATTTGACTTTGGTTTGAATTGCAGGTGACACGTTTCAGACTATGCAATTGCCAACAACGAGAGTCTGCTCCTCGGGAGTGATACTTGACCCTTTTGCTTGTGCTGCTCTCATTAAGCACAGAAAATCTATTTGAAAGTTAACGGGTCTGTAGTTCACTGAGGGCTTAGTTTTAGCATTGTTTTTTCTTAGGACCATCACCCAGCGGGCCTGAGGTTCAAGGTAGCTAAGTGGAGGAAACTGGTTTGAAACGTGGTTTTGAACGGGAGAAAAATCATGATAAACATATAACATGATAAAGGAGGATCATCAGTACAGATGCCAGATATTTAGAAACATACCATACCATTTTATTTATAAAGCACTTTAAACAGTGACAGTGCACACCAAAGTGATGTGCAAGGACAGACAGACCAAGCACACAGCAACAGATTACATACTAGAAAGTTCCTGGAGAAACTTTGACGGAGGCTGCCAGGCTGGTGCCGGATATGGTCACCTCACCTAATGAGCTTGTTTGTTTCAAAATGGCCACCTCACTTAATAAGCATGTTTGATTCAAAATGGCCACCTCACCTAATGAGCTTGTTTGATTCAAAATGGCCGCTTCACCTAATGAGCTTGTTTGATTCAAAATGGCCGCCTCACCTAATGAGCATGTTTGATTCAAAATGGCCGCCTCACGTAATGAGCTTGTTTGATTCAAAATGGCCACCTCACCTAATGAGCTTGTTTGATTCAAAATGGCCACCTGACCTAATGAGCTTGTTTGATTCAAAATGGCCCCTTCACCTAATGAGCATGTTTGATTCAAAATGGCCCCCTCACCTAATGAGCTTGTTTGATTCAAAATGGCCACCTCACCTAATGAGCTTGTTTGATTCAAAATGGCCACCTCACCTAATGAGCAGGTTTGATTAAAATGGCCGTCTCACCTAATGAGCATGTTTGATTCAAAATGACCGCCTGAGCTAATAAGCTTGTTTGATTCAAAATGGCCGCCTCACCTAATGAGCTTGTTTGATTCAAAATGGCCGCCTCACCTACTTTAATTGTAGAACCAACATGGCTACATTACATGCATTACTGCCTTGTATGTTGAACCAAAATGGTGCCCTATGTTACTCAGTTTCTTTGAAAAGTTAACTCCCATTCATTTCCTATGGGAAAATTTGGATTTTTGTTAGCAAAATATTTTGCCATGGTAACTCCGATTGCTTAGAAAAGTAATAACACGAGTGCGAGAGGGGTGTGGTCGTGAGATGGAGTGAGTCGCACTTGCCAGTGCTCCGGGTAAAACTTATTTTATAGTACCACCAAGCCCTCTATATGTAATATTTTTTGCCTATCATCACGCACACAACTTCCATTAAGCATCTCTTTTGAAGATTTTGGATTAAAAAATGTCTCAGAGGTCGGCAAGATCGAAGAAGGACTCCGAGAAGGATGACGCTGGCCTAACCCTCGAGGCAATTACCTCGCTGCTGGAGGAGCACCGCGCTGCGCTGTCAGCTGAGTTCAAACAAACTTTTCACCAGCTGGATCTCAAATTGGACCAAACTCGGCTCGCGGTGGAGGAACACGGCCAGCGTGTCTCATCACTGGAACTTGTCACTAACGACCTGAGCCAGCGCATGTCGGAGGTGGAAAACACCTGCTCAACTCTCCAGGAGGAAAACACCAGACTAAGATCTAAACTGGCGGATTTACAAAGTCGAAGCAGACGGCAGAATATTCGTGTGCTGGGTTTACCGGAATCTATTGAAAGCGGACGTCCCACAGACTTCTTCTCCAACCTGCTGTGTGACATCTACGGGCGTGACACGCTTCCTTCTCCACCCGAACTGGACCGGGCCCATCGAACCCTCGCTCCGAAACCCGCCTCGGACCAGCGGCCGCGCCCGGTTATCCTGCGAGTGCACCGGGTCCAGGTGAAGGAGCTCATGATCCGGGAGGCTCGACGCAGAGGCAGGCTTGAATACCAGGGAAAACCGGTGCGGATCGTGGAAGACTACAGCCCAGAAGTCCTCAACCAGCGAGTGGAATATAAGGAAGTGATGTCTGCGCTGTATTCTCTGGGTCTAAAACCTGCTCTGCTTTTTCCTGCTCGACTTCGCGTGACTTTACCTGATGGACACAGAAAGTGGCTGGGCTCGGTCGAGGAGGCGCAGAAGTTCATGGACACCTTTCAAGCTTCACAGCGCAAGTAACATTTAAACTTTTCTTCTAACTGATGAACAATGCGCTGTTCCCGCACTGGCTTTGATTATTACACTAAACTTTTCTTTACATGAGGTGAGGAACAGATGAGCAGGACTCTGCCCATACTCTGATTATCTGAGACTTTTTTAGTTGCAGCTTTTTTTGAACTATTAACATTTTTGAAATGAAACATTTTTCCTTTTCTCGTTTACCTGTTGACTATTTTGAGCTGAATCTTGGGTTAGTCCTGGATTGATTGATAATTAATTTGAGATTGGGATTAATTTAACTTTACGTTTGTATATGTGTGCGTGATTACCGGTACACATGTGTCTACATTTTTTGGCCTTGCATACTTTAAACTAGTTTGTGAGGTGCTTATAAAATTTTTTTTTTTTTTTTTTTTTAGGCATTAGGTATTTAGGCACATAAATAATTGAAGTAGGCCTATCCATGTATAAAAATGGGTGAAATATATAATGTTTTCAATATATTATTTTGAACTATTAACATTTTTCCTCTTCTTGTTTACCTGTTGACTATCTTGAATTGAATCTTGAATTGGTCTTGGACTGATTGAAGATTTAATTTAGGATTAGGATTAATTTAACTTTGTTTATATGTGTATGCGTGATCACACATCTATGTGTACATTTTTGGCCTTGCATGAGGTGCTTATACATTTTTTTTCCCTCTTATGATACTGGAGCACTAGTTTAAAAGTTAGACAGGAGACTTATTTTTAATTTCTATGGAGCTTGCTGCTTCTGTCTGTTGCAGCTGTCCAGGGTGGGAAAGGGAGGGGGTGGGGGGTCCATCACTGCCATTAATTTATATTTTCTTTCACTTTGCCAAGAACTGCACAGCCATCAACACATTAGACTGTATTACCTACCTTTCTTATACAAATTATTAGTAATATGAGTGGTCAGTTGGTGTTGTCAAGCTGGAACGTCAAAGGTTTGAACCACCCCGTCAAGAGAAGGAAGGTGCTCTCTCATTTAAAACAGTTAAATACAGGCATTGCTTTCCTGCAGGAGACTCACATTAGAAGTGACGATAGCAAACGATTACTGCAAACATGGCACGGGCAGAGTTTCCATTCCTCATTTCGAGCAAAGGCTCGGGGCGTCTCGATCCTCATCAGTCAAGACATTTCATTTGAACCTTTTCAAGTTAACTCAGATAAATATGGTCGTTTTGTGATTGTTTCCGGTAAATTGTACAACACACCAGTAGTGCTAGTTAACGTTTATGCCCCAAATACGGATGATGTTGGTTTCTTTGAGAAATTATTCTCACTGCTCCCGGACCTAAACACATACTCATTGATACTCAGTGGTGACTTGAATTGCTGGTTGGACCCAGTTTTGGACAGATCCTCTACAAACCCTGCCACAGCCAGCAGGTCGTCCCACACTATTCGTGCCTTTCTATCTAAGTATGGCCTGTGCGATGTATGGCGTTTTTTACACCCAGCTGAGAGAGAATATTCTTTTTTTTCTCATGTTCATCATTCATACTCGAGGATCGATTACTTTTTCATGGACAACAAACTTCTTCCCTCTGTCCGTGGCTGTGACTACCACAGTATTGTCATCTCAGACCATGCACCTGTCACTCTGTCTTTGTCCCTCCCTGACATTCCTATAAGGAGTAGACAGTGGAGATTCAATTCAACGTTACTGTTAAACAATGATTTTGTTACATTTATAGAAAAAGAAATAACCTTCTTTCTATCCATAAACAGAACTCCTGGGATCCCACTGTCAACAGTTTGGGATACCCTTAAGGCCTATCTTAGGGGACAAATCATTTCATATACCGCCCGGCTGAGGCAAAAATCTCAAAAAGAAAGAACTGATTTAGCCCAGCAGATAAAAGAAATTGATCAACAATATGCTCAAAACAAATGCCCTAATCTGTACAAAAAAAAGTAGAACTCAAAACTAAGTTTGATTTATTGTCTACATACTCAATAGAACAATCACTTTTGAAAAGTAAATCATCATTTTACATACATGGAGAAAAGTCAGGAAAACTACTGGCAAATCAGTTGAAGGGTGCCATGGCTAAACAAATCATCCCTAAGATCCAATTAGAGAACGGCACCACAACTCTAGATCATTTACAAATTAACAGAGCATTTAAGGATTTAAGGGGAGTGGTGGCGCAGAGGTTAAGAAGGTGAGCTTGTGATCGGAAGGTCGCCGGTTCAAGCCCCGGTACCGACAACATCAAAGATGTGGGTGGGATAAGTGAAGCGGTCCACCCTCATCTGCCCCACTCTGGGCCCTTGAGCAAGGCCCTTAACCCCCACCATCTGCTCCCCCGGGAACCCTAGATATCAGCTCTCTGCTCCACACAGAGGGCTGTGGTTGCTCGGTGGTCTGTGGTTGTGTCAGGAAGGGCATCCGGCGTAAAAACAACTGCCAAATCTTTCATGCGACCAGTTCGCTGTGGCGACCCCTAACGTAGGGAATAAAGCCGAAAGAAAAAAAAAACAAAAAAAAAATTCCCATTTATATATTCAGAATCCCAAACCAACAAGAATTTATCTTCTCAGTTTTTCGAAAAGACCAACATGCCAAAACTCACACCCAACCTGAAAGATGCACTGGAGATCCCAATATCCCTGACAGAAATTGTGTCAGCTGTATCGGTAATGCAGTCTGGCAAATGTCCGGGTCCTGACGGCTTCCCTGCTGAATTTTTTAAGAAATTTTCTTCATTACTTTCCCCACTCCTACACTCGGTTCTCTTAGAGTCATTTGACCAAGGATCCCTTCCGAAATCTTTTTTAGAGGCCTGCATTACCCTCATTGCAAAGAAAGGAAAAGACCCAACTCACTGTTCCTCTTATCGACCAATCTCCCTTTTAAATACAGACGCCAAAATTTTAGCCAAAGTTCTTGCTCAAAGGTTGGAAAAGATCCTTCCTTTGATCATATCAAAAGACCAGACTGGATTCATTAAAGGCAGGCACTCCTTTTTTAATGTCAGACGCCTTTTGGACATTATTTATTCTCCTTCGGATACTGTTCCTGAGTGTGTTATTTCCCTTGATGCAGAGAAAGCATTTGATCGGGTTGAATGGGACTACTTGTTTAATGTTCTTGACAAATTTGGTTTTGGCCCCAATTTCATTACATGGGTGCAATTAATTTATTCACATCCCACCGCAACCATTCGTACCAACTCTCAGATATCAAAACCCTTCAGTCTACATCGAGGAACTCGCCAGGGATGCCCACTGAGCCCTATGCTCTTTGACCTGGCAATTGAACCTCTTGCCACTGCTTTGCGGTCCTGTGACACAATTTCAGGAATCTGGAGAGGCGATATGGAGCACAAGGTCTCCCTTTATGCTGATGACCTTTTACTTTTCATTTCTCATCCGACTGACACGCTGCCCTCCGTTTTATCATTACTTGAGGAATTTGGAATAAACTCTGGTTACAAATTAAACCTGAGTAAAAGTGTAATTTTCCCTGTCAATACCCTGGCGCAGACTCTTGACTTTGGTAAATGGCCTCTTAAAATTGAGAAGACAAAATTCTCTTACCTGGGTGTTACAGTTACGAGGAGGTATAAAGATTTATATCAAGAAAACTTTGTCTCTCTGTTGAATCAGACAAAGCAGGCATTATCCCGATGGTCACCGCTTTCCATTTCCCTCACAGGCCGTATTAACTCAGTCAAGATGGTCACTTTACCTAAGTTTTTATATCTTTTTCAAAATATTCCTGTTTTTATCCCTGGTTCATTCTTTGTTCAGTTAGATTCCATCATTTCATCATATCTGTGGCAAGGAAAACGTCCACGCTTAAATAAGACACATCTCCAAAAAACTAAGGCCGCAGGCGGTCTTGCCCTTCCAAATTTCCGCTTTTATTATTGGGCAGCAAACTTGCACTGTCTAGCATTCTGGTCATTCTATTACAACAGGCCTGACAGCCCTGACTGGGTAGAGATGGAGTCACAGTGTTCTGGGAAATGGTCCTCCGTGGCTTTCTTGGGATCCTCACTCCCGCTTCCACCACTTACAACTGTTATAAATCCAGTTATAAAACACTCACTAAAAATCTGGGCACAATTTCGTAAATGTTTCAATTTCTCTAGTTTCTCTCTCTATAGCCCTATCATGTCTAACCAACTTTTCAAACCCTCATCTCAGGACTCTGTTTTTAAAGAATGGCAAAGAAGGGGTATAGTACGCTTCAATGACTTGTTTCTCAATAACACTTTAGCTTCATTTCAACAACTATGTGAAAAATTTAGTCTTCCCCAGTCCAATTTTTTTAGGTATCTCCAAATACGGCACTTTATTACTCTTCATTTGTCCAGCCTCTCCATTTCAACTGATAGCAGTATTGTTGACACTATTCTTTCTCTAGACCCAAATAAAAAACAGTCCATTTCATTCATTTACAGTAAACTATTGGATTTGAAGCGTGCTTCCTCAGATAAAATCAAAGCTGCTTGGGAAGAGGATCTCGGCTCCTCTATTTCAGAGGACTCTTGGACCTCCATACTCAAACTGGTGAGCTCCAGTTCTCTCTGTGCTAGACATTGTCTAATACAATTTAAAGTGGTGCACAGAGCTCACATCTCTAAACTGAAATTGTCCTCTATGTATCCTGATGTCAGCCCATACTGTGTGAGATGCAAACATGCTGAAGCCTCTCTCTCCCATATGTTTTGGTTTTGCCCATCTCTGAACAAATATTGGCGGGAAATCTTTCAGACTTTATCACATGTACTAGATACACGCCTGAACCCTGACCCACTGATTGCTCTGTTTGGTCTTGTAGAGGGCATGACAAACCTAAATAAAAACCAACAACATGTAATATCGTTCACCTCTCTCCTGGCCAGACGAGCTATTTTGCTTAGGTGGAAAGAACCGTTTCCACCCACTCACGCTCAGTGGTTGGCTGACATCATGTCCTGTTTAAAGCTGGAGAAAATCAGATTCACACTCCAACAGAAAGAGGGTAAATTTGAGAATGTCTGGGGACCTTTCCTGAATCTGTTCCAGTCTCTTTGACAACATAACTCATTCAGGTTAATGCAGTCTCTTGGCTATTTTACCTTTTATTTATTTTTTTCCCTTTTCTTTTGGCAGTGATTGGGTAGGGATTATTTTCTACATGTTGTAACTTAGATTGATTGTTGTGTTTTTTTGTTGTTGTTGTTGTTTTTGTTTGTTGTTGTTGTTGTCTGAAGAAAAAAAAAGAAAAATTCAATAAAAAAGATCTTGAATTTGAAAAGTAATAACACACATCTCGGAGACGGGCCAGTCGTTTTGATATAACTTTTGTGGGGGTTCACGTTGTGGTTCGGTCCGTATTAAAGTTGAAAAAGATAACTTTTTGTGGTGTAGAATAATAAGTTGGCAGTAACCAACTAGTTCCTGGATTTGGAGATTCATTACGTCTTTGTTTGCAAATTACATTGCCATGGTAACTCGAAATGCCAATAAAAGTAATAGCACACATCATAGGCCGAGCAAGTCGTTTTGATATAACTTTTGTGTGGGTAGACATTGTGGTTCGGGCCGCATTAACTTTCGAAGGAATGTACACACACGTTCAAGCAGGAGAACAATAGGTGCATTTACATGCAATGGCAGCCCCCAAACAGGAAACCAAATGTAGAAACTGAAAACAATAGAGGATAACAACAACAGCAATATGACCAACACAGTGTGATGCACACAGGTTCAGCACAGATCACACAGTGCTGAAAGCCAGGGGATAATAGTGTGTTTTTAAGTGAGATTTACAAACTGTGAAGGAGGGGGCCTGTCTGACGAGCAGAGGTAACTCATTCCAAAGTCTTGGGCCTGCAACAGAGAAGGCCCTGTCTCCTCGGTGCTTGAGATGGGTTCCTGGAACTGTGAGGAGCAACTGGTCTGCTGACCTGAGAGAACGTGGTGGGACATACGGCTGCAGCAGATCAGTAAGCTAGGAGGGGGCAGAGCTGTTTAGTGATTTATAGACGTACAAAAGCATTTTGAGTTGGATTAGAAGGTGAACCGGAAGCAAAACAGGTCTAATGTGCTCTCTTTTGCTTGTGCTGGTTTAAAATCGGGCTGATGCATTCTGGGCCTGTTGAAGTCTGGCTATGGAGGAGGTCTGACTGATACCAAAAAGGAACGAGTTGCAATAGTCGAGCCTGGATGTAATGAATGCATGAATTACTGTCTCCAGGTTATTTTTGGACAATATGGGCTTCAGCTTAGACCGTCGCCTCAGCTGCAAAAAGCAGGATTTAACAATCATATTTACATGATTGTTGAGTTTCAAAGAAGGGTCAAGTATCACTCCCAGATTAGTGACTCTTTGTTTCACTTACGGTGCCAGAACGGACAGGTCGATGCAGTGGTTGGTGATTGTGTCATTGGGAGGGAACAACATAACTTCAGACTTCTTCTCAGAAACTCAAGAAATTTAAATCCATCCAGTCTCTGATGTCAGCCAGGCAATCCAGTAATGGTTGAATAGAGTGAGTACCGTTATGTCTGAGGGGGAAGTAGATTTGGCAGTCGTCGGCATAGAAATGAAAAGGTATGTTGTGTTTCCGGAAAATAGTACCTAGTGGCAGCAGGTATAAAGAAAATAAACTAAAACTGAGGATGGACCCCAGCACTACCCCCCCATTTAAGCACTGCTGAGGCTGAACTAAAAACATTGTGACAGAATTAATCAAGCTAACAACTGGTCTTAAAGGTACACCTTGTTTAAAAAAAAAATGTTTCAAATGGGTTCCAAAATATAAGCATTTATTCAGCATTGAAAGTTTAATTATTTAATCAAATTTGCTTTGTATTGTCTGTAGCTACAGAAGAGGTTCATCACATAAGTTAATATTTTAATTATTCTATGGATAATTCATCAATCAGTGTTAAACTTTGAACTAACAGATTTTTCTCTGAAAATGGTCAGAAACAAGAAATGGACTTCAAGAAATGCCAAGAAAAAAATATTTAAAAATGATCAGAAAACTTATTTTTTGTTCCCTAAAATATTTATTAAGAACCCACTTTCTGAGACACATACAAGGTGACCCAATCAGGACTGAATTATTTTATTTGAATTGTTTTTTAAAAGAAAAAAAAAAAGTCCACCAACTTTAAATGAACAGTTTTATTTACAAGATTATTTCCGTCTAAAAAAAACAGTTATAGAAATTCATTGTTTGCGTGACATGTTGAAATGTAATGAACAGTAACAGACTTCATCATCAGCATATAACGTGTATAAATGTATTTGTGTGTCGTGGTGGGGTTCCAGGTTTGTGGAGGTCTTCAGCCCCTCATGCCTCGGGCCATGAGGCAGGCGAACACCGTCATCACCATCTTTGGTTTGACCTCCACCAGGTCCTCGGGCAGGGCGTAGACCCGCGCACCAATCTTTCTGGCCATGGAGATGGCATATCTGACAACATAAAGACAAACTGAGAGTTGACTTGACCTCCGCTGCAGAACATGAAAACCTGAACTCAAGAACCTGCAGCAGCTTCACAATCTGGTTTTAGGTTGCAGTCTGAAGTTGTTTGAATTCATTAATCTGCAGAGTGGGGAGTGGTGGCGCAGAGGTTAAGAAGGTGCGCTTGTGATCGGAAGATCGCCGGTTCAAGCCCCGGTACCGACAACATCAAAAATGTGGGTGGGATAAGTGAAGTGGTCACACCTGGCTCCACCCTAATGTGCCCCACCCTGGGCCCTTGAGCAAGGCCCTTAATCCCCACCATCTGCTCCCCCGGGAACCCTAGATAGCAGCTCTCTGCTCAACACAGAGGACTGTGGTAGCTCGGTGGTCTGTGGTTGTGTCAGGAAGAACATCTGGCGTAAAAACAATTGCCACGTCTTTGTGCGACTAGTTCGCTGTGGAGACCCCTGAAGAAGGAGCAGCCGAAAGAAAGAAAATCTGCAGAGAAATACTATACAGTAGTATTTAAATAAATTTAAAGTAACAGACTTCAGTAAAAATGTTACATTTGCATTCAGATCCTTGGTGAGTTGAAGCTCCTTTTGGGGCTGCAGCCTCAGGATTTTTAAAAAATAAATCTGTTTTTTTAAATAAATCCTTGTGATCCTTGTGGCTGTGACAAACTAGTTGTAACATGATGGAAACCCCCACATGCACTTTGTTTCCGAGCATGGAGTCTGACTTATCTGGACATTGTTTATCTAGAACTGTCAATAGAGTTCACAGAGCCAGAGAGTCTTCAGTGACGGCATGGAGTTTGCTTCTACAATCCACAGTGAATTTCCTATGTAAAGGAGCATTGAAACGCCTGGATCCAGGGAGCGGGTGGCTCTTATCCAGGGTCTTGATTCTGTATTTTTTCCTTTTGTTTTGTTGTGTGAATGAATGAATGAAATTCATTTAAAAAAAATAACAGGTCCCTCTTGTAAATGAGTCCCCGTGGCTCAACGAGGCTAGCCTGTATAAATAAAGGTTGAATGAATGTGTCTCTTTATTAATGTGCTATTATATAAGTGTATGTACAGGTATGTGAATTCTGGTTTAAGACTATTGTGTTTCTGTAAGGTACAGATGGTTTTCTCTGTATTTCACATGGAAAAAGAAAAAAAACCTTGTGAGAGCAGTGCAGTCTGTTGGTGGGGCCGTTTTCAGGTCTCCTGGTGTTTGATCAGGTTTAGGTGAGTGTTGAGGTGGGTCCACTCTGGGACATGCACCTCCTCAGCACCTCCTCTGCACCTCCTCTGCACCTCCTCTGCACCTCCTCAGCACCTCCTCAGCACCTCCTCAGCACCTCCTCAGCACCTCCTCAGCACCTCCTCAGCACCTCCTCAGCACCTCCTCAGCACCTCCTCAGCACCTCCTCAGCACCTCCTCGCACCTCCTCAGCACCTCCTCAGCACCTCCTCAGCACCTCCTCAGCACCTCCTCAGCACCTCCTCAGCACCTCCTCAGCACCTCCTCAGCACCTCCTCGCACCTCCGCACCTCCTCAGCACCTCCTCAGCACCTCCTCAGCACCTCCTCTGCTCTGTGTGCTTTGGGTCATTGTCATGTTGGAAGAAGAGCCTTCGGCCCTCTCAGGTCCTCAGCGATGTGGAGCAGGTTTTCATTGAAGATATCTCTGGTCTTTTCTTCTTCCAGATTTCCCTGGTCAAACACACCCCACAGCATGGTGCAGCCACCACCATGCTTCACTGTGAGGATGGTGTTCAGGGCCTGGCTTCGTTCACACATACAGTAGTGTTCAGAACTGAGGTTAAACAGTTCAGTCTTGGTGTCTTGTTCCTCACCTTGAATCCTTGGAGCAGTTCTCAGTGGTCTGCTCTGAGGACAGACTTCCATCCAGCTGTTCTGACAGATGGGTGGAGGCCTGCAGCTCTGTTTGTCCTTCCTGTCTCCTTACAGGATCTCTGGTGCTCAGAGTGACCATCAGGTTCTTTTCATTCATTCAACCTTTATTTATACAGGCTAGCCTCGTTGAGTCACGGGGACTCATTTACAAGAGGGACCTGTCTCACTCACACCAAACAACCATCCACTCTCACACTCACACCTAGGGTCAATTTAGAGTCACCAATCAGCCTAACAAGCATGTTTTTTGGTCTGTGGGAGGAAACCGGAGTACCCGGAGGAAACCCACGCATGCACGGGGAGAACATGCAAACTCCACCCAGAAAGGCCCCGGACCGGGATTTGAACCGGCAACCTTCTCGCTGAGAGGCAGCAGCTCTACCAGTTGTGCACGTGCTGTTCTTGGTCACCTCCTTCCATCTCTCTGTGGTTAAGTGAGCAGCTCTTGGAGGGATCCTAGTTGTGTTTGATACTTACGGAGGCTGCTGAGCTCTGAGGACCTCTCAGAACAACACTTTCCTCACATCTGTATCCACCGACAGTCTCAGAACAACACTTTCCTCACATCTGTATCCACCAACAGTCTCAGAACAACACTTTCCTCACATCTGTATCCACCAACAGTCTCAGAACAACACTTTCCTCACATCTGTATCCACCAACAGTCTCAGAACAACACTTTCCTCACATCTGTATCCACCAACAGTCTCAGAACAACACTTTCCTCACATCTGTATCCACCGACAGTCTCAGAACAACACTTTCCTCACATCTGTATCCACCAACAGTCTCAGAACAACACTTTCCTCACATCTGTATCCACCAACAGTCTCAGAACAACACTTTCCTCACATCTGTATCCACCGACAGTCTCAGAACAACACTTTCCTCACATCTGTATCCACCAACAGTCTCAGAACAACACTTTCCTCACATCTGTATCCACCGACAGTCTCAGAACAACACTTTCCTCACATCTGTATCCACCAACAGTCTCAGAACAACACTTTCCTCACATCTGTATCCACCGACAGTCTCAGAACAACACTTTCCTCACATCTGTATCCACCGACAGTCTCAGAACAACACTTTCCTCACATCTGTATCCACCAACAGTCTCAGAACAACACTTTCCTCACATCTGTATCCACCGACAGTCTCAGAACAACACTTTCCTCACATCTGTATCCACCAACAGTCTCAGAACAACACTTTCCTCACATCTGTATCCACCAACAGTCTCAGAACAACACTTTCCTCACATCTGTATCCACCGACAGTCTCAGAACAACACTTTCCTCACATCTGTATCCACCAACAGTCTCAGAACAACACTTTCCTCACATCTGTATCCACCAACAGTCTCAGAACAACACTTTCCTCACATCTGTATCCACCAACAGTCTCAGAACAACACTTTCCTCACATCTGTATCCACCAACAGTCTCAGAACAACACTTTCCTCACATCTGTATCCACCAACAGTCTCAGAACAACACTTTCCTCACATCTGTATCCACCAACAGTCTCAGAACAACACTTTCCTCACATCTGTATCCACCAACAGTCTCAGAACAACACTTTCCTCACATCTGTATCCACCGACAGTCTCAGAACAACACTTTCCTCACATCTGTATCCACCAACAGTCTCAGAACAACACTTTCCTCACATCTGTATCCACCAACAGTCCTGTCTGAGCTCACGTGTGTTCTTGCTCTCATTGGCAGTAGTCCTTCTATAGAGATGCGTACATTTCAAAATCCTGTCCGATCAGTAAATCTACCACGGGTAGGGTCTAGTCTAAGGTGAAACATCTCAGCAATGGGAAAAGGGAAAAGCCTTCTCTTAACCGACGGGGTGGGGCTCGGGTTCCAACTTTCATATAATGCATCTTTAAATCTGATTCCCAGACAGTTTACACCTGTTGAGAACAGACAGAGTAGCTACTTCTGTGAATTAGAGTAACAAAGACCTTAAGAAACCCCTACTGTTAAGGTGTGATGTGTTGATTTGTAAATGTACATAGGATGTGTATGTTATCTCAGGTATTTGTGGGCGTTATCTCAACTTCCAATTTACATAGGTTGGTGCGTGGCATGTCAGCCTGTTTATAACTTCACTGTCACACAGGCTGCTCCTTTGAATTGAAAAAGCCCTTTGGATAGAGGGTGAAACGTTTTCTGTAACATATAAAGTCCAGTTGTTTTTGCATTGAGCGTTGGTTCTGAGTTCATCATGTCCTGGACGACTGAGAATCTTCACCAGCATATCTCAGCAACGATGAGACGGCAGGCACCTGAAGCAAGTCTCAGGTGTTGCTGCAAAACATCTGAATACTTAGAGATACTTCAGTGTTTCCTTTGAAGTCAAATGATGAAGTTGTGCAGAATGTTTGCACTTTGTCTTAAAGAGGTACTGAACGTGCATTATGAGCTGAAGAATAATCGTTTGTGGAGCTGCTGCAGGCTTTAAAGGTTCAGTCTGCAGTTTCTGTAGAACTGCAGCACTTAGAAATATTTTCAACAGGCAAAGCATTCTGATCCCTCCCCCTCAGAGCCATATGTGGCTCTGCCCCCTTGTGGTCTGTTGAATTTCAAATTCAAGCTCTGTTTTTATTGGCTGATTCAAATTCAAGCTCTGTTTTTATTGGCTGGTTACAAACTCTGTTTTTATTGGCTGGAAAATGGCGGGTCACCTTTTCTTTTTAGAAATGCTTATTTACCACCTGGAGAAGCAAGGGGACAATATTTTTTTTAATTTTTTTTTCAGAGATTACCTGGCTAACATCAGTCTGTCAGGAGGTAGTGACAGAGTGAAGAAATATGTTCATAAAAAAGCTACATACTGAAGCTTTAATGAATCCAGCTGTTCGTTCAGTCAATCTGAGACTTCTCCACTTTTACAAGAACACCACACAACTACCAGAATCAAATGGTTCCAACAAGCAAACCTACTTTGCGTTGTTGAGTTTCTCCTCCTCTGTGAGGTCCTCAAATTTCAGCAGGTCATATCTGATGGATCCGGGCTGGATGGAATCGATCAGGTCCAGAACCGGCATGCTGCTGCTGATTGACATGTCCTGCATGGAAGAAACGTGTTACATTTCTAGGAACTGTACCTGAAGCTCCTCATCCTCAGAATCAGAATCCCAGAACATAAAGTACCGAGGATCATTGTTGGGATCAGTCTATTAATAATGATGTCGTTGAAGTGAACACGTCTCATCCATGACGACCTGTTTTACCTTGAAGCTGGAGATGGTGCCTTTTCCAGCCCGTCTGAGGCTTTCGTTGACCCACACCACGATGGTGTCGTCAATTATCTTTTGTCCGTCGCCAAGTTCCTCCAGGATGTTCAGGGTGTACCTGAGGGAGATTCACAGCTTCAACCTCACTTTCTGCTGTTGTTACTAAATGACTGTTTAGTTGACTGTCTTTCACAGGAACAGGATCATTTACTGTCATTTGTACACATGTTTAACCTCTGGAGTCACATCTGCCCTCGTTAGCAGAACACCTCATCTCAGGTGACATGCAGTCCTTTAAACTATTTTTCATCATCAGCTGAAGCAAAAAGTGTCAAAGCTTCAACATTCACAGAACTGAAACAAAACAGTTCTTCCTGCTGCAGGAAGCAGAAACACAAATTACATTTCAGGGCTTTTACTTTGAAGGAGCAGATGTTTAGCCTCCGAGATCATCACAGGAAGATGATGATGATGATGATGATGAGAAATGAGTAATTTTGAAGGGATGGACGTTTAGGAAGTCAAAAGAGAAGGAGTCCAGACTGTTACCTCCTCATGAGCTGCCAGAGCAGAGCGAGGGTGAGGGTTCGATTTCCTGCATTCAAGTCCTGACCGGCGATGCCAACCAGAGAGAACCTGGCCTCCTTCCTGCCCAGCTCCACAGCGTAGTTACAGTTCTCCAGCTGGAACACAAACAGCTGAGTGACAACTACAATGATCTGAAACCTTTCAGTGAACTTGTTATTAAAGGACCACTTCACGAGGACGTGTCCTTCACGAGGACGTGTCCTTCACGAGGACGTGTCCTTCACGAGGACGTGTCCTTCACGAGGACGTGTCCTTCACGAGGACGTGTCCTTCACGAGGACGTGTCCTTCACGAGGACGTGTCCTTCACGAGGACGTGTCCTTCACGAGGACGTGTCCTTCACGAGGACGTGTCCTTCACGAGGACGTGTCCTTCTGTTTCTGTCAGGAGACGTGAGACAGAAACACTCTGACAACAACATGTTCAAACATCAGCTCAATCACAAACAGTGTACCAGGACTTTACCATACCATACCATTTTATTTATAAAGCACTTTAAACAGGAACAAGTCCAAACCAAAGTGCTGCCTCTTTTGGTAGCAGTGCATTGTACTTCTTCTTTCAGCTGCTCCCTCTTCAGGGGTCACCACAGCAACACATCCTCTTCCATCTCACTCTGTCCTCACTCTAGTCTCTCTAACTTTATCTCCCAGTTGTTCAACATGTGCTGTACCTCTGATGATCTCATTCCTGATCTTATCCATCCTTGTCACTCCTGAGGAGAACCTCAACATCTTCATTTCTGACACTTCCAGTCATGTCTCCTGTCTTTTTGTCCATGTCTCTGTCTCCAGACCATACAGCTGGTCTCACCGCTCTCTTGTAAACGTAGCAGTAGCTGTACTTTGTACATTCTAGAAAAACTGCCAAAAACAATACAGATAACATCATAATCATAAACAACAAAGGGAATTTGGCAAAATCAAAAAGAAACCTCGTCTAGGAGCTGCACAGCTCAGACACATTTATGTAAAGTTTAAACTGGTCACAGAAAGTTGGGCTTTACACAACTGGTCCAGAACGCAGCAGCCCAGTTTTGAACCAGTACATGCAAAAGAGAGCACATTACACCAGTCTTGGCCTCCCTGCACTGGTTCATCACAGAATCCAGTTCAGAATACTCCTGTATGTCTACAAATCACTGAACAGTCTCTGAAGCTGTTTGCTTCACACAGGCTAGTTGTTATATTTTTTATCTGCAATGTTTTTATCTCTATATTCTGTTTTTACTTCATTTTGTTTGTTGCATTATGTGTAGCCTGTTGTTTGTTTGTTTGTTTGTTTGTTTGTTTGTTTGTTTGTTTGTACAGCACTTTGGTTGGCCTTGTTGCTGTTTAAAGTCTAACCTTTCCTTTTCCCACAAGCGTTCAACTTTTTCAACAATTCATGCATGAAGTCTTGTCACCCGGCGTGTCTCCGTTTGAGGACTGACAGTTTGGACCTGCAGTGTCCTCATCAGCTTTCATTGTTACAACTGCTGAGAGCAGTGGTGCATGCTGGGGGTTCAGGCTGCAGTTACATTGTCACCCTTCAGCACTCCTACAGAAATGTTCTCGCTTCAGTTCCTGTACCTTCTTCATGTTGCTGCCAAGCTTGGAGTAGGGAGGCTTGTTGACTCGGTCCCAGTCGACTGGAACCTTGATCTTTTCATACAGCTGGAAGATCACAATAGCATCATCGATGTCTCTGT
>JBBPBX010000418.1:101729-132848 GCA_038048925.1 Garcialebias charrua | reverse complement strand
GCATGGAGGCTGCACAGCTGCAGAAAGAAAGGCTCTGCAGAGAGTGGTGAAGGCTGCACAGAAGATGTTGGAGTCAGTCTCCCCACCATCACAGACATCTACACCTCCAGATGCAGGGAGAGGGCCACCTGCATCATGAAAGACCCCACTCACCCAGCACACACAGTCTTTGCCCCGCTCCTCTCAGGACGGAGGTTAAGGAGCATGAAATGTAGAACCATTAGACAGAGGAACAGCTTCTACCCTGAGGCTGTTAGACTCATGAATAAATAAATAATAAGAATAAATACTGCAAAATATCACATCATGTTGATGCTGATCTGTTTTCTTGTTGTTGTGTGTTCATTTGTGACCATCTGCTCATACAGACTCAGGTTCGTGCTGCTGTTTATAATGATGTTTTTCTATTACATTAGTGATTAGTGTATTTCTAGTTGATGTTTTTCTTAGTTATATCCTAGATATTATTACTGTTTTTCTCTTACATTTTGTTGTTGGATGTAACTGGGACCATGTGTACATAATCTCGTTTCATCACATGTACCACATGTGGTGCAAATGACAATATTCTGACTGTGATTCTGATAAAAGTTGCAGGACTAGCTGAAAACATGTAAAAATATGAAAAAGTTACAAAACAATTCTCAGTTTTCACCAAATGCACGTCACTTCTATTTTCATCTTACCTGCATCACTGCAGTTTGACCGTGATGACGTAACGACGCTCTTTGGGGAAGGGTAGGGGCTGTCTGCTCACTCCGCTTTGAGGTGAAAAATGAAACATAAGAGCAAATTTAGCACAAAAATCACGGTGAAAACATTAAAACCTCTCTTTATGTTACAATACAGCGTTCACAGCTTGTCACGCTGCAGTGGTCAAGTTAAATGTTAACGCTTCTTCTTCTTTCGGCTTTTCCCTTTTCAGGGGTCGCCACAGCGAGTCATCCTCCTCCACCTCACTCTGTCCTCTGAATCCTCTGTCCTCACTCCAACTACCTTCATGTCCTCGCTAACTGCATCCATATATCTCCTCTTTGTCTTTTTCCTGCAGCTTCATGTCTAACATCCTTCTACTAATATACCCACTGTCCCTCCTCTGGACATGTCCAAACCATTGTCCCTCCTCTGGACATGTCCAAACCACTGTCCCTCCTCTGGACATGTCCAAACCACTGTCTCTCTGACTGTCCACCTGCTGAGTGTCTCTCTGACTGTCCTCCTGCCGAGTGTCTCTCTGACTGTCCACCTGCTGAATGTCTCTCTGACTGTCCACCTGCTGAGTGTCTCTCTGACTGTCCTCCTGCTGAGTGTCTCTCTGACTGTCCTCCTGCTGAGTATCTCTCTGACTGTTCACCTGCTGAATGTCTCTCTGACTGTCCACCTGCTGAATGTCTCTCTAACTGTCCACCTGCTGAGTGTCTCTCTGACTGTCCACCTACTGAATGTCTCTCTGACTGTCCTCCTGCTGAATGTCTCTCTGACTGTCCACCTGCTGAGTGTCTCTCTGACTGTCCACCTGCTGAATGTCTCTCTGACTGTCCTCCTGCTGAGTGTCTCTCTGACTGTCTACCTGCTGAATGTCTCTCTGACTGTCCACCTGCTGAGTGTCTCTCTGACTGTCCTCCTGCCGAGTGTCTCTCTGACTGTCTACCTGCTGAATGTCTCTCTGACCGTCTACCTGCTGAATGTCTCTCTGACTGTCCACCTGTTGAGTGTCTCTCTGACTGTCTACCTGCTGAGTGTCTCTCTGACTGTCCACCTGCTGAGTGTCTCTCTAACTGTCCACCTGCTGAATGTCTCTCTGACTGTTCACCTGCTGAATGTCTCTCTGACTGTCCTCCTGCTGAGTGTCTCTTTGACTGTCTACCTGCTGAATGTCTCTCTGACTGTCCACCTGCTGAGTGTCTCTCTGACTGTCCTCCTGCTGAGTGTCTCTCTGACTGTCTACCTGCTGAATGTCTCTCTGACTGTCTACCTGCTGAATGTCTCTCTGACTGTCCAGATGGACATAGACATGTAAATATAACATGTTCAACTGAAATTGTGTGTTTGTGTGTGTGACTGTTTTATGGTTTTTAAGGACAGTGTTTTATCAGGACTGTAATGAACTGCCATCTGATTGATTGTCTGATTGTTTATAGCGTATGACTAGCCTGGCCCTCGCCATACCTGCACAGCTCCGCTCAATTCTATTTCCCTTCACTGCTGGGTCTGGGATTTGTCCCATAGACAACGATTCCTCCGGTCGATTTTTGACCGGACCAATCAGAGAACAGAAGGCGGATTGGCAGATTAACAGACCAATCAGAGAACAGAAGGCGGAGTTTTGAACGACGTCGACTGACGTCGTCAGTTAAAATGGCTGCCACCACGAAGGAATTTTCCAGAAAACAAGGTAAAAAACTATTATTTCTTTCCTGAGAAAAACTATATTTCTTAGCTGACGTTTTATCAGAAGTGTTTCTGAGCTTAACAGTTCCTAAATCAATTCACGAAATGGTCAAATCTGCTGGATTTAAATAGTTTCGGTTTCACATTTTCCAAACAGCCTCAGGGTGCGCTACGAAAATAAATGATAAAAAATCGAATTTTATCTCAAATGTTTCATCAAGGCCAACAGTCAGTAAATTAGAGCCATATAATTACACACTGGTAGCAGAAAAAATATCCACCAAGTGGTTTCTGAGCTTTTTATCTGAATAGCCTGGACCTTGCCAGGCTAAGCTAACAAAACTACGCCTTCTGTTCTCTGATTGGTCCGGTCAAAAATAGACCGGAGAAATCGTTTTCAATGGGAGGAATGCCAGACCCTAGTACGAAGCAAAGTGAAGGACAGGGTTTGGTTTTAACCAGGCTAGCGTATGACTGTCCTAACAAACAACTGTCCATAAAAAAACCACAATACACTCCCATACACACACAATTGAACAATAAGGTTGATGAATCCACACGTAGCAAGTATATCTGTTTAGGAACACAAGAACTAAAATGTACCTTGGTACTCGTGTTTAATGGAAGTTGATCGCTCTTCTGGCTACCTGCGATCTCCTGACTCTGGACGTGTTCACGTCATCTGGAACAGATCATTTATACTTATATTTAGAGGAAATTCTACATTTTGATGATAGCTGCTGTCACATGTAAACCAATAAACATTACATGATTGTTTTTGGCCAAAGTATCCATCTCACATAAAGGAAAGATGGATGGACATAGTATTTACAAAACTCCTCTCATGATGGGTGGACTAAGATGAAATTAAAATTAGCTGAATGAAAGAAAACTATAAATTTAAAAACTGTGACTAATAATATTGAAGTCATACATAACAATCCCTGCATTATTTATAAAATTGATATCTATGTCATATACATACACACAAATATACATATATACATGTATATAAGCATATCATATATGCATATTCATATACAGTGTATATACATATATGCATATACATGTATACTGTATATGCATATACATATACTGTACAGATAGACATATACATGTAAATATAACATGTTCAACTGAAATTGTGTGCGTTTGTGTGTGTGACTGTTTTGTGGTTTTTATGGACATTGTCATATGCTATAAACAGACAAGCAGATTACAGTTCATTACTGTCCTGACAAAACACTGTCCTTAGAAACCACAAAACAGTCACACACACAAACACACACACAATTTCAGTTTATCATGTTTTTAAGAAAGCAAGATGTTTGATGGATAGATGGATGATATTTGATGGATGGATACATGGATGGATGGATGGATGTTTGATGGATGGATGGATAGATAGATGGATGGATGTTTGATAGATGAATGATGGATGGATGTTTGATGGATGGATGGATGGATGTTTGATGGATGGATGGATAAAGTGTGGACCTCAGTCAATAAAGAATCCATATGTCTGGGTTCAGGAAGGCAGGATGTTTGATGATGGATGGATGATGTTTGATGGATGGATGCATGGATGGATGGATGGATGTGTGGATGTTTGATGGATGGATGGATGGATGAATGGATGGATAAAGCATGGACCTCAGTCAGTAAAGAATCCATCTGTCTGGGTTCAGCAAGGCAGGATGTTTGATGGATGGATGGATGTTTGATGGATGGATAGATGTTTGATGGATGGATGGATGGATGTTTGATGGATGTTTGAGATGTTTGATGGATAGATGGATGGATGGATGTTTGATGCATGGATGTATGGATGGATGGATGTTTGATGGATGGATGGATGGATAAAGTGTGGACCTCAGTCAGTAAATCCATCTGTCTGGGTTCAGGAAGGTAGGATGTTTGATGGATAGATGTATGGATGTTTGATGGATGGATGATGGATGTATGGATGTTTGATAGATGGATGTTTGATGGATGGATGGATGTTTGATAGATGGATGGATAAAGCGTGGACCTCAGTCAGTAAAGAATCCATATGTCTGGGTTAAGGAAGGCAGGATGTTTGATGGATGATGGATGTTTGATGGATAGATGTTTGATAGATGGATGGATGCATGGATGGTTGGATAAAGCGTGGACCTCAGTCAGTAAAGAATCCATCTGTCTGGGTTCAGCAAGGCAGGATGTTTGATGGATGGATGTTTGATGATGGATAGATGGATGTTTGATGGATGGATGGGTGGATGTATGGATAAAGCGTGGACCTCAGTCAGTAAAGAATCCATCTGTCTGGTTCAGGAAGGCAGGATGTTTGATGGATGGATGGATGTATGGATGTTTTATGGATGGATGGATGCATGGATGGATGGATAAAGCGTGGACCTCAGTCAGTAAAGAATCCATATGTCTGTTTTCAAGAAGGCAGGATGTTTGATGGATGGATGGATGATGTTTGATAGATGGATGCATGGATGGATGGATGGATGGATGGATGGATGGATGCATGGATGGATGGATAAAGCGTGGACCTCAGTCAGTAAAGAATCTATCCGTCTGGGTTCAGCAAGGCTGGATGTTTGATGGATGGACGGATGTTTGATAGATGGATGGATGGATGTATGTATGGATGGATAAAGCATGAACCTCAGTCAGTAAAGAATCCATCTGTCTGGGTTCAGGAAGACAGGATGTTTGATAGATGGATGGATAGATGGATGGATGTTTGATGGATGGATGATGGATGGATGTTTGATGGATGGATGTTTGATGGATGATGTGTGGATGTTTGGATGGATGTTTGATGGATGATGTGTGGATGTTTGATGGATGGATAAAGCGTGGACATCAGTCAGTAAAGAATCCATCTGTCTGGGTTCAGTAAGGCAGGATGTTTGATGGATGGATAGATGGATGTTTGATGGATGGATGGATGGATGTTTGATGGATGGATGGATGGATAAAGCGTGGACCTCAGTCAGTAAAGAATCCATCTGTCTAGGTTCAGGAAGCCAGGATGTTTGATGGATGGATGATGGATGGATGTTTGATGGATGGATGGATGGATGTTTGATGGATGGATGGATGGATGTTTGATAGATGGATGGATAAAGCGTGGACCTCAGTCAGTAAAGAATCCATATGTCTGGGTTAAGGAAGGCAGGATGTTTGATGGATGATGGATGTTTGATGGATAGATGTTTGATAGATGGATGGATGCATGGATGGTTGGATAAAGCGTGGACCTCAGTCAGTAAAGAATCCATCTGTCTGGGTTCAGCAAGGCAGGATGTTTGATGGATGGATGTTTGATGATGGATAGATGGATGTTTGATGGATGGATGGGTGGATGTATGGATAAAGCGTGGACCTCAGTCAGTAAAGAATCCATCTGTCTGGTTCAGGAAGGCAGGATGTTTGATGGATGGATGGATGTATGGATGTTTTATGGATGGATGGATGCATGGATGGATGGATAAAGCGTGGACCTCAGTCAGTAAAGAATCCATATGTCTGTTTTCAAGAAGGCAGGATGTTTGATGGATGGATGGATGATGTTTGATAGATGGATGCATGGATGGATGGATGGATGGATGGATGGATAAAGCGTGGACCTCAGTCAGTAAAGAATCTATCCGTCTGGGTTCAGCAAGGCTGGATGTTTGATGGATGGATGGATGTTTGATAGATGGATGGATGGATGTATGTATGGATGGATAAAGCATGAACCTCAGTCAGTAAAGAATCCATCTGTCTGGGTTCAGGAAGACAGGATGTTTGATAGATGGATGGATAGATGGATGGATGTTTGATGGATGGATGATGGATGGATGTTTGATGGATGGATGTTTGATGGATGATGTGTGGATGTTTGGATGGATGTTTGATGGATGATGTGTGGATGTTTGATGATGGATGGATAAAGCGTGGACATCAGTCAGTAAAGAATCCATCTGTCTGGGTTCAGTAAGGCAGGATGTTTGATGGATGGATAGATGGATGTTTGATGGATGGATGGATGGATGTTTGATGGATGGATGGATGGATAAAGCGTGGACCTCAGTCAGTAAAGAATCCATCTGTCTAGGTTCAGGAAGCCAGGATGTTTGATGGATGGATGATGGATGGATGTTTGATGGATGGATGGATGGATGTTTGATGGATGGATGGATGGATGTTTGATAGATGGATGTATGTATGGATGGATAAAGCGTGGACCTCAGTCAGTAAAGAATCCATCTGTCTGGTTTCAAGAAGGCCGGATGTTTGATAGATGGATGGATAGATAGATGGATGGATGTTTGATGGATGAATGATGGATGGATGTTTGATGGATGGATGGATGGATGGATGTTTGATGGATGGATGGATAAAGTGTGGACCTCAGTCAGTAAAGAATCCATATGTCTGGGTTCAGGAAGGCAGGATGTTTGATGATGGATGGATGATGTTTGATGGATGGATGGATGGATGGATGTGTGGATGTTTGATGGATGGATGGATGTATGGATGGATAAAGCGTGGACCTCAGTCAGTAAATAATCCATCTGTCTGGGTTCAGTAAGGCAGGATGTTTGATGGATGGATGGATGTTTGATGGATGGATATATGTTTGATGGATGGATGGATGTTTGATGGATGGATGGATGGATGTTTGATGGATGGATGGATGTTTGATAGATGGATGGATGGATAAAGCTTGGACCTCAGTCAGTAAAGAATCCATATGTCTGGGTTTAGGAAGGTAGGATGTTTGATGGATGATGGATGGATGGATGTTTGATGGATGGATGTTTGATGGATGGATGAATGCATGGATGGATGGATAAAGCGTGGACCTCAGTCAGTAAAGAATCCATATGTCTGGGTTCAGGAAGGCAGGATGTTTGATGATGGATGGATGATGTTTGATGGATGGATGGATGGATGGATGTGTGGATGTTTGATGGATGGATGGATGTATGGATGGATAAAGCGTGGACCTCAGTCAGTAAATAATCCATCTGTCTGGGTTCAGTAAGGCAGGATGTTTGATGGATGGATGGATGTTTGATGGATGGATATATGTTTGATGGATGGATGGATGTTTGATGGATGGATGGATGGATGTTTGATGGATGGATGGATGTTTGATAGATGGATGGATGGATAAAGCTTGGACCTCAGTCAGTAAAGAATCCATATGTCTGGGTTTAGGAAGGTAGGATGTTTGATGGATGATGGATGGATGGATGTTTGATGGATGGATGTTTGATGGATGGATGAATGCATGGATGGATGGATAAAGCGTGGACCTCAGTCAGTAAAGAATCCATCTGTCTGTTTTCAGGAAGGCGGGATGTTTGACTCACCAAATACCAAATGACCTCTTGGACTAGCTGAAAACCTGTACATGTAAAAATATGAAAAAGTTAAAAAACAATTCTCAAGTTTATACAATACACTTATACAGTATTCTGTATTATTCAGTATTCAGTATTCCAACAACAGTATTCTTATACCTACATAAAACTGCAGTCAACGTGATGACGTAACGAGGCTGCAACGTGATGACGTGATGACGTAACGACGCAGTTCGTCCGTCTGCTCACTGCTCAGAGGTAAAAAAAAAAAGAGCAGAATTAGCAGAAAAATGACGTTGGAAACATTAAAACCCCTCTACCCTATTAACGCATGTTAAATTACAGCGTTAGTCACGCTGTTATTGTGACGTGACACGTTCACGGTAGTGACGCTAACGCGACGTGCGTTTAATTTTGTCTTCGTCGCGTTAAGACTCTAAATAACCACTAAAAACATCCACAAGTGATGCATATATAGTATCGCTGATTTATATAAATGTCTATAAAAGTTTTCAACAGCGTTGAAAGGTTGTCACGCTTCTGAAGTGAAGTTACGTTACATGCTAACGCTAGCCGCAGCTAGTTTGAGCTGCGTCTTTCTTCACGCACTCAAAACTCATGCACAGATACTTCCTAATTTATCTAAATGTTGATAAAGTTTTCTACAGTCTTCACAGTTTGTGACGCTGCGGTTAAAGTCACGTTACTACTGGATTAGGTTAACATTTCCTTGAGATGATGTCATCAAAAGCAACAAAAATTTTTTTTTAATTCTTACCTGAATGAAGTCAATACACTCTGACACTCTGTCCACCTACCGCTGCAAAATTTTATTTAAATCGCTCTCCAAAAATAATCTCCGCTCACCTACATGCACTCAACACACGACGCCATAACTCTGCACGTGTAAGCTCAAGGGGCTTTAACTTTTAAAAACTCGGTCACCTGAGGCCCCGCCCTGAGCCCCCGCCCACTACAGGGTCTATGCTCCACATCACGAGAGGAGGGGCGGCGTTGGAGTTTCGCGCGGTCTCCACATCACGAGAGGAGGGGCGTTGCAGTTTGGCGCCATGTGTGTCAGTGAGCCACACACACGGCTGCAATAAATGCAACCGATACACAAAAACATACACACCACACACAAATACCCTGGGAGGTGCGTAGCCAGCCAATTTTATAAATGTAAATAACTTTTTATTAAAACAATTTTAAGTGTTAAAGCACACTCCAACTCATCCAGGCAGCCTATTAGCCACAAGTTACGCTGATATTGATGAGAAAAAACAATGTTTACATATTAATATATTTGGATACAATCTGTGTTTTATCCAGACATTGGCAAAGGCTGGCTAATACCAAATGTCCCGATAATGTCGGTACGTAGTCTGGCGCATAGGCGGGCCAATACGCTTGCACCAACGCACACACACACACACACACACACACACACACACACACACACACACACACACACACACACACACACACACACACACACACAGTTTGTCATTCAGACAAACAACCAGGAACACATCCACGAGCTCAGCCTCCCTCGTTTCAACACGATGGGACGCTGCATCAAGATATCCCATGTGTGAAATTGTTTCTGGTACGTTGCAGACACGGAGGGAAAAGCATCAGTTTAATGCAAAAAATGTTTGGATTTAGTTAAAGGTGTGTATTTAACCTGCACCGGTGGTGGCACAACATGCTCAGTCTTACTCAGGTTAAAGAGAAATACAACTGTACAAGCAAAAGTTAGTTTCCCCCCCCAAAAAAACTATATGAAAAGGCTCTGATCACGTCAGAAAGGAACAAAATACTTTAACTAGAGAATAATCAAAGTCAAAAGTCAAAGTCAACTTTATTGTCAGATCTGCAATATGTACAGTACAGGACATACACAGGACCGAAATTGCGTTTCTCTCAGTCCCTCGGTGCAACAGTAAACATCTAAACATTGAAACACTGAAACATATAATAATAGACATAAGCATAAAATAGTAAAACTAACACTGTCCTGAGTTTTTTGCATAGTGGTATAAGAGTATGAAAATTTACACCAACTCTAAAACTAAAACATTAAACATTTAATGAACATAATATTGTCCTGAGTTTTTGCATACTAGTATAAAAAAAGAGTATAAAAAGTATAACTAAAATAAACTAAAGGTTTCTAGCATTGACATTTGCAAAGTGGCAAAGCAGCGTATGAGTCAATGTACACAGTATATGTATGAGGTAGTAGTTGATGTTGTTATAGAGGCAAAAAGTGGCATATGCAGTAAGGCACATTGGGCATCCCTAAATAAGACCTAAATAAGACCGTTCAGAGCACACTGTATATGTACCAGCAGTGGTGTAGATATTAGAGTAGTGTAAATAAATGTAAACAGTAGTAATTACATGTAAGCAGTAGTAATAAAAGTAAACAGTATTAATAAATGTAAACAGAGAATGTAAACAGTATTATGATTATAGGCAGTGATGTAATACAGACATTAGTGCAAGTATGAGAAGTAGTGCAAACTGTATGAGCACATGACCGAGAGTTTAGTGAAAACCCGTTTGATGACACAGAGTCTAGTGTTAAAATCTTTGTGTTGTGTGGTAATGTGTGAGAAAGTTTTAGTGTTAAGGCAGTTCAAATGGGAGGGGGGGCAGAGCAGGCAGAGTGTTTAGCATCCTGACTGCCTGATGAACAGAGCTGTCTCTCAGTCTGCTGGTTCGAGCCTGGAGACTCCTCAGTCTCCTCCCTGATGGCAGCAGTCTGAAGCAGCTGTGTAGTGGGTGTGTGGGATCACCTGCCATGCGGTGGGCTTTCCGAGTGAGGCGTTTGCTGTGTAAGTCCTGCAGTGAGGGCAAGGAGGTGCCCACGATCTTCTCAGCTGCTCTCACAATGCGCTGGAGGCTCTTGCGGCAGGATGCAGTACATGCACCAAACCACACAGTGATGCAGCTGGTCAGGACACTTTCTATGGCACCTCTGTAGAAGGTGCTCATGATGGGGGTTGAAGCTCCAGCCCTTTTCAGCTTGCGGAGAAAGTAGAGACGCTGGTGAGCCTTCTTTGCCAGTGCTGCAGTGTTCCTGCTCCAGGACAGGTCCTTTGAGACGTGCACTCCCAGGAACTTGGTGCTGTCTACTCTCTCCACTGCGGTGCTGTTGATGGTCAGAGGGGCATGTTGGGCATCCCTCTTCCTGAAGTCCACAACAATCTCCTTTGTCTTCTCCACGTTGAGAGTGAGATTGTTGTGTCCGCACCACAAGGCCAGGCGGCTCACCTCGTTCCTGTAGTCCGTCTCATCGTTGTTGCTGATGAGACCCACCACTGTTGTGTCGTCCGCAAACTTGATGAAGTGGTTGGAGCTGTACGATGGTGTGCAGTCGTGTGTTAGCAGGGTGAATAGAAGGGGGCTCAGCACACATCCTTGTGGGGCCCCTGTGTTCAATGTGATGGTGCTAGATGTGTTACTCCCGATCCGTACTGTCTGTGGTCTCCCGGTCAGGAAGTCTAGCAGCCAGTTACACATTGAGGTGTTCAGCCCCAGACTGTCCAGTTTAAGGATGAGCTGTTGGGGGATGATGGTGTTAAATGCCGAGCTGAAGTCGATGAACAACATTCTAACATAGGAGTCCTTCGTGTCCAGATGTGTGAGAGCTGTGTGAAGGGCAGAGGAGATGGCATCGTCGGTTGAGCGATTAGGTCGGTATGCAAATTGGAAGGGATCCAGGGAGTCAGGGAGGACAGATGTGATGCTTTTCATGACTAGCCGTTCAAAGCACTTCATCAGGATGGGGGTGAGTGCTACTGGGCGATAGTCATTGAGGCATGCGGGCGTTGCCTTCTTTGGGACAGGGATGATGGTGGTGGCTTTGAAACAGGTGGGGACGATGGCCTGGCTCAGTGAGATGTTAAAGATGTCCGTGAAGACCGCTGCGAGTTCCCCTGCACAGTCCTTCAGCACACGACCAGGTATGTTGTCAGGACCAGAGGCCTTCCGGGCGTTAATCTTGATGAATGATCGCCTTACGCTGTCTGAGGACAGCGTCAGCACCTGGCCATCAGGAGAGGGGGGGAGTTTATGTGCTGGTGTGCTGTTACTTGCCTCGAACCGAGCAAAGAACTCATTCAGTTCATTCAGCGCAGAGGCTGAGCTGTCACAGGTCTGGGGGGGTGGTTTGTAGTTTGTGATGGTCTGTATTCCCTGCCACAGACTGCGTGTATCCCTGCTGTCCTTGAAACGGTGAGCTATTTTCCCAGAATACTGCTTCTTTGCCTTTCTGATGCCCCGGTCCAGGTTGTTTCTGGCTGCCCTCAGGCCCACCTGATCTCCCGCTTTGAAGGCAGCATTCCTGGCTTTCATGAGTCTGTGAACCTCAGCTGTCAGCCATGGCTTCTGGTTAGCCCGAACAGTGATGGTTTTAAGGTTGGTTACATCATCAATGCACTTGGTGATGTATGAACATACAGTGTCTGAGTACTCCTGGAGACATGTGGTGTTGTTTGTGGTAGCAGCTTCTTTGAACATACTCCAATCTGTGGTGTCAAAACAGTCCTGGAGTGCCTCTGAAGACCCCTCTGGCCACACTCGTATCTGCTTGCGGACTGGTTTTGTGACTTTCACCAGTGGCCTGTATGCTGGCTTTAGCATAACACAGATATGGTCAGAAGCACCAATGTGGGGGAGGGGGGTGGCTCTGTAGGAATTTTTCATGGTGGTGTAAACCTGGTCCAGGGTGTTGTTTCCTCTTGTTGCAAATACATAAACGTCCACTTTGTTTCCAGTGAATGCCCGTCATGTGGGGCTGAATCAGAGCAATCAGTGAAGTACTGTACCGGTTGTTGGTGAGATCTGGACGGGCTTCGATCATTTCCTCTACAAAAGTTGGGTGAAAAAACTGTGAGCCTCTTACTACCCTTCTGTGAGCTCATAAAGATGATTTGTTGCCAATCTGGCAACTCCAGCCAATTATATCCCACCATTCACTGCCCTCCACCCCCTTTGTCAGCCCTAAACTACACTACGCTGAGAAACAATATGCTCTGATTGCAGAGGAACATGACAGCTGTGCTCAGGGTTTGAGAATAAAATAAACTAATGTACTTATGTGTTGAAATCACACTTAAGCGTAATGGTTTTCACATACATGCACCAGTGCCCATGTCTAATATGTCCAAGTCGCCATACAGAAAGATGTTGATGCGTGACTACACGAACAAACAATACAGTCTTGACAGGGACAAATAAATATAAATGGGGCTTAAAAACGTTTGTATTTTTTGCCTTTCAACGTGCTAAGACTATGACAAAAAAAAGATTTTTCAGGCTATGTTTGTGAGTAAAATTACAAAAAAGAAAAATGTATATACAAAAGCATGTTTGCAACCTTAACACTGGATAAAATAAAAACAATCTAAAGCTATTCACAGAGAGCTTATAGCTAATTTGAAATTCTTCAAAAAATGCCAAAAAGATATATTGAAAGATAAATTTGTAGTTGTACACAAGATGTTTTAAAGTTTTTGTACCCATCTGAAAAAAATAAATACAAAAACTCTACAGAGACAGCTAATGACTGCAAATGTGTTAAGAAATGCTTTCCATATCTCAACAGCTCATTAAAATGTGATTATTATGATATAAAATCATCTTTGAGTAGCAAATGTGGTCAGAATTTTATAAATATGAAGAAAAATTCAACAGCCAAAATAAAACAGAGAAGAACTGATGAGAATGTTTAATTTGGAACGTTAGACGATCTCTGCAGGCACAATATGAGAACTATTAAAGAAGTGGGAGGAAATAGTTGTGCAGCAGTAAGAAAGAACTAGAGAAAATATAAAGCTCTGGAGGAATGAAAGGAAAAGTCATCACCAGAGTGATGATGGAGTCATCAGTTAATGTGGAGCGGCAGATGATGCGTTGCATGCATCACACCCAAAAACTCATACAGACTGTATGGAAATATGTCAGGAAAAATTGACAGAATTTTGCACAGCAAGATTAGCCACAGAGTCAAAAACTTAAACAATAATTTTCACATGTTATAAGTCTATGCAGTGTACTAATAAAATGTTTCATGCTGACGTCCATCTTGGCAACAATTTTGACTAAATGTGATTTAGGAATTAAAGTTTTTGTTAAGTGTATCAAGCTAGACTTACTGGTCACCTGTGTAATAATATTACACTACAGTGTACAATGAGTTTGTTTCAAGCCCCGGTACCGACAACATCAAAAGATGTGGGTGGGATAAGTGAAGCGGTCACACTTGCGGTCACACTTGTATCCACCCTCATCTGCCCCACTCTGGGCCCTTGAGCAAGGCCCTTAACCCCCACCATCTGCTCCCCCGGGAACCCTAGATATCAGCTCTCTGCTCCACACAGAGGGCTGTGGTTGCTCGGTGGTCTGTGGTTGTGTCAGGAAGGGCATCCGGCGTAAAAACAACTGCCAAATCTTCATGCGACCAGTTCGCTGTGGCGACCCCTAACGCAGGGAATAAAGCCGAAAGAAGAAAAAAAAAAAAAAAAAAAAAGTGTACAATGAGTTTGTGGCTTAGTACATTGTGATTTGTTATTTACAGGCATCGTTTTCCCATTCCATAGTTCAATCATTCATTCAACCTTTATTTAGGCAGGTTAATCCCATTGAGCCTCGACGACTCATTTACAAGAGAGACCTGGTTTATAAATTGAATTTATTATTATTATTATTATTACACAAAGAATGATGACAACAGCAACAGTAGAATTTCCTTAAACAATCAACAATAGACAAGCATAAGAGATAAATACAGATTATTAAACAAGTAAAAAAAAAAGATGTCAAAATATCAAAACAGACAGATTATAAGGCAGATGTAGAAAACAATTTTTTTTTTACTTATAGATAATTATTGTTTGAATTGATTGCTTTGAAAAGGGGCGGATATAATAAGATATTTTCTTCTTTCTGCCGCCTTTCATTTTATATGTTCTTTTTTTTATAAGAAACATGTGTTTTTATGTATTTATTTTTATAAAATGAATAAATTAATGGAAAAAATCATGAACAAAGGAGAAGAGACTGTTTTGACGCGCTGAGACGGCTTGTTTGCAACGCCGACGGTAAAACAACCACGTCGCCCGGCCGTAGCTCCTATATATATTTAAACAAACTTAAATACTGTATGTTTCAAAATCAATTATTAAACTACATTTTGCTTTAAACAGCGCTTACAATTGAGTCAAAAACAAATGTCTATTATTTCTTCTCAAGCAGTGGCCGACGCCTCGCTCCTCTAAGATTGAATTAGAGCCACATTTGAACTGTGCATGGTCAAAAATTAATTTTTGACCATGCACAGGTACAAACAAACTATGTTTGAACGAATATCACAAACTGAAGATCAAATCAATTTAACACGGGTGTTAAAAAGAAAGTTGCAGCTGATAATTTGGAGCAACAAAAAAAAGAAATAATCAATTCAGCCTGTTTAAAAAAATATTATGAATTGTTAAGTTTGTTAATCACAGAACAGGCAAGAATATTTTGATTTTAGCAAATAATTTAGTTTTTTACCTGAAATATTTTATTGTATTTCTATTATAGCACTTTGAGATTGAAAAATGTAAAATAATAAATTCAATAAATTATTATTATTATTAAAAATAGCTCTAATTTTGAGAAGAAATTATTCAAATCCAAAGCACATATGCAAACAGACAGGATGTCTTGAGCAAAGCACCTACATGTAGAATATGCACGCACCCCCCTGCTGAGGTGGTGGTCCGGCAGTAATTATAGGTGAACTCCAGTTCCTAACGACCTTCAGCTCAAAGACCCATGGCAGGTTGACAAATTAGGGTTTTCTGTTTCAGCCTGGAAGGAACTTCCACAGGTTAATTGGAATCAGGCGGTGGAGATGGTGCCTGTGTGCAACACAGTGCACGTGCTCTTTCATGTGTGTGTACAACTGTACTGTCGAGCTAAAGGAAACCCAAACAGTGCGAAGCTCCTGCTGTAGCTGTGGCTCACTAACAGTGATTTAATGTTCTCTTTGTCAGGAATACCTGGCAACATGACCAGGATGAAACGATTGCTCAATTCAGAAGGAGGCATTTGAATCTTTTGTTTAGAGATATCGCAATAAAAAGCTAAACATGTTTGAACTGAATTTTCTTGAGAATAAACAAAGTATCTGCCCTTTCAAAATAAAATGTGGTCTGAACATGTGTTTAAAGCACTACAGGAATATCAACAATTCAGGATAAACAGTTCAAAATTAACATACATATTACAGTTTCAAAAAAGATTAAATAAAAAAGTTGATCCACAAACCTATATTACCAAAGACTGGTGCTCTCTAAAGAAGACACATATGTAAAACAGTTCTGCTTGTGGCCTATTCTTAGTCCATGCTCTCATTGTAAAGTTTTCCACAGAGGAGATTCTGACAGACAAAAGAAGAAACTTCTAAACCTGCACAGTGTGAGTGCAGAGGTGTGAGGAATTGTGAATATATACCCCATGATGCAGGCATGACATGACTCATTGTCCACGTGACAGGAGGACACAGCAGAAGCTGTTTACCTCGAGTACATGACGTTCACTGCGATTGTCCACCATGTCCGTCAAATGCACCCATTTTATGCTTGGTGTCCAACAATGTTGCATACTGATCTTTGTAGCAGAACTGCACCAAAATATTCCTACTCAAATATGTTTATACTAGCAATACTTTGGAATAAGATGTCTTGCAGCCAGAAATACTGTCAAAGTATTAAATATGGTAGCAAAAAGGATGTTTGTATTAAGTGGAGGAACTCTGAAGAGAAATTCATTAATCTGCTCACAAGTATTAAAATGCACTAAAAAAACATAAAAATGAAACTGACTTTTAAGCCCTTAGGTTTAATTAAGATTAAAGGTGGCAAGTGTTACATATTTATGTGAAGAGAGAAGAAAAACCCTATGATGTACGACAACTACTACTGTTGGTTTGCTTTATTGTCCTCCCAAGACATAGGGAAATTTCTTAATTTGCATCACAGTGTCTCATTAGCAAACAATATTGTCCCGCAATATTTTTCTTTTCATGTTAAATTATTCCCACTATGCAAGAAAAGGCAATATCTCGCTGATTTTTTCTCTCATGGAAAAGGCATGAAATTAGTCTCTCTTTTAAGCCACTGGGGCTCAACATCCAAGTCATTATTTATTTTTAGTGAACTATAATCCAAAACAAAACTTATGCAGATGCACAAACGTATGAAAGGTCAATGGGAGGATTTACTTAATGCCATTTCAGTGGACGAAGAGCCGCTGACTGAAATGTTCAGAAAAGTACAATTTGTTCTTTAGGAATATAAAATGTCATTAACTACTTGAGCTTGTAAGAAAAAAAAAACTATAAACATGCTCGTTACCTTGGAGTCTCAGTAGTTTGAAATAACAGATTTATCTGCAACTGAGCTGCAACATTAAGCTATTTTTGAATATTTCGTCTCAGGTCTTAACCACACAGATTTTCTTTTTTTTTTTCAAAATAATCCATAAGTTTCCATAAATATCCTTGTAAACACAACGCATTTCCAAAATTACAGTATTTCCAGCCACACAAACACTGGAAACAGCCAAAACTTGTGGAGTAACTATATCTGGCATATACCGGTATGTAGAGCTGTAACATTGTCACCATGATACACCAGAAACAGTAAACATGGAGTGGATTGTGCTCAAAATGTGCAAACGCTTGGTTAAAAACTATCGACCATGACTGATAATGAAGAAAAAAGCACAAACCGAATTCTGTTTGTGGACAGATGAAGAAGTGGAACTTCTACTTAGTGTCATATTAATCTACAAGACCACAAACGTGGGACTGGGAGTCACGTAGAACCAAATAGATAAAACATAATTGACCAATTCCATAATTCTCACAATGTTCAATGCATATTCTTCAAATAAATCTGTCTTTTAAAATTATTACCATACTTTCCGCCATACACGCCTCTCCACTGTATAAGTCACATCTGTACAAATAGGACTAATAAAGTGATTTTTTTTTTAAAACAAGTCACTTCGTCATATAAGTCACATCTATGATGACAACCCAGAAATGTGGGCTGGTGTTGTGCCAAAAATCGATTGGCAGCCAAATGGCGGCTACGGGAGCGTGCACGGGAGGACTTTCACAAGAATTTAACAAGATTAACAATTAAAAACAATAGTTTGTTTGCTCGACATTATAGTAAAGATATGTCTCAGTTGAACGTTTCCTTGATAAATGCACAATGACGGTCAAATCAGCTGCAATTCACCTGGGCGGTGCCGCAAAATGCAGCTGATTTGATGTTTGCTGCAGGAGTTCCGGAGTGAGACAAAGATGGTTTGTATGGCAAGCCAAGTGCCTCATTAATAGCCACTTTTACCCATTGATGAGACACTTGGCTTGCCATGTTACTCGTTGGCCCTCTAGTGGCTGAAAATGGTAGTGTTCAATATTTTCTATGTCAGAATGAAGGAAATCGTTAGAGCTCTGCCAAAAATTGGTTATAAATATGAGGAAGAAAAACATGTATTAGTCTCTTTGGTGTTTAAGTCGCAGCACTTGCACATTTATGCCAAAAGTTGTGACTTATACAGCAAAAAATACATACTATTTCTCACATTTTAAATATATAGTCTTGTTGATTATGGATCTTTTTTCTATTGTTTTGTATTTTTGACAGTTCAGTAAAGTGATTGAAAAACGTTGTTGGTTTCAAAACATTTGGTGCAACAGTAAAATGCTGGTGAAGATTCTCAGTCGTCCAGGACATGATAAAATCAAAAAAGGCGTTCAATACAGGATCAACTGGACTTTATTTGTTGCAGAAAACGTATCGACTTCTGTCCAGAAGTCTTTTTCAATTCTGAATGAATGGAAGCTGTGAGAACGAGAAGTTTTATACAAGCCACGCACCAACATATGAAATTGGAAACTGAAATAACACCACAAAATACCTAACATGCCCATTCTATTTAAATTGACAAAACAACACATCACACCTGGGGGTTTGTAACACATACATGTAAATTGAAAGATCACACCTTAACAGTAGGAGGTTCCCTTGAGGTCTCTGGTAGAAGACACAAAACTGTATGTAAATTGACAAAAAACACCTCCCAAACAACAACAGAGGCTACTCAGAGAAACTTTGTTAGTCTAATTTACAGACAAGACATCCCTGCTCCCATCCAGTGTAAAACGTTTCAGAATCAAATCCAAAACTGAGTTATAAGTCTTAGAAAGTTGAAATGCAACAGTAAAAGTTTTTTGCTGGGCTGTATTTATTTGTTTGTTTATTTGCAACAGTTAATGCTGAGAGGTGGCCACTGATAAGAGTTACAAAAAACCAGACAGGAGACGAGAGAGGACCGGAGGACAAGGCGAGAGGAGACGTTTGGCATTTCAAAACAGAACAAGCATTAAAACCCTTGAAAATGGGATGGATACATCCCAGCGCACATCTGTCGCTCATAAATAGTAACAAGTACACAGCTCATTTGGCGATGCATCAAATTAGGCACGTAGCCAGAGCAGCAGCCTCGGTTCAACTTTGTGTCGGAGCCGACGAACAAATTCAGCTGATTTAATTCAAAGGAAACTATTTATTCACCAAATACCCCAAAGAGACAACACACCTGTGATCTTATTGTCAGATTTGAATCCTCTGAAATACAAGAGCTTTGAGCTTTTTTTCTAAGGGTTGATAGTTTTACATTTTACAAATTGGGTTGAAAAAAGATTTTAGATCTGCTAAACTTGTAAAAAAAAAACCATTATCAGCTTCCGCCACATAACTCACTAGAGAGAGTACGAATTAATGTAGCTATCCATGAAACTAAAGAAGTAGCTCAAGGTTGAGCTGAATGAAACAAGTTTCATATTAATAATGAGGAAAATGTAAAATTGTAATACAGGTGCTTGTCATAAAATAAAGATATCGTGGAAAAGTTGATTTATTTCAGTAATTCCATTCAAAAAGTGAAACTTGTATACTGTATTATATTCATTCATTACACACAGACTGATATATTTCAAATGATTATTTATTTTAATGTTGATGATTTTAACTGACAACTAATTAAAACCCCAAATTCAGTTTCTCAGAAAATTAGAATATGGACCAATAAAAAAACAAGGATTTTTAGAAATGTTGACCAACTGTAAATTATGAACATGAAAAGTATGAGCATGTACAGCATTAATACTAGTTGCTGCTCCTTTTGCCTGGATCACTGCAGCAATGCAGCGTGGCATGGAGTCCATCAGTCTGTGACACTGCTCAGGTGTTATGAGAGTCCAGGTTGCTCTGATAGTGGCCTTCAGCTCTTCTGAAATGTTGGCTCTGGTGTATCACATCTTCCTCGTCACATCACCTCATATATTTTCTATGGGGTTACGGTCAGGTGAGTTTGCTGGCCAATTAAGAACAGTGACACCATGTTCCTTAAACCAGGTCCTGGTAGCTTTGTCACTGTGTGCAGGTGCCAAGTCCTGTTGGAAAATGAAATATGCATCTCCATAAAGTTGTTCAGCAGCAGGAAGCACTGGCAGATGCTGTGTTGACCTTGGACCTCAGAAAACACAGTGGACCAACACCAGCAGATAGCATGGCACACCAAACCATCACTGACAGTAAACTGGACCTCCAGTAGCGTGGATTATGTTCCTCTCCTCTTCCTCCAGACTCTGGGACCTTGATTTCCAATTGAAATGCAACATTTACTTTCATCAGAGAACATAACTTGTACCGATCAGCAACAGTCCAAGGTGAGATGCTTCTGACGCTGTCTCTTGTTCAAGAGTGGCTTGACACAAGGAATGAGACAGCTGAAACCCATGTCTTGCATACGCCTGTGCGTGGTGGTTCTTGAAGCACTGGGTCCAGCTGCAGTCCACTCTTTGTGAATCTCCCCCACATTTTGGAACAGGTTTTGTTTCACCATCCTCTCCATGGTGTGGTTATCCCTATGGCTTGTACACTTTTTCTACCACATTGTTTCCTTCCCTTAGCCTCTCTGTTAATGTGCTTGGACACAGAGCTCTGTGAACAGCCAGCCTCTTTTGCAATGACATTTTGTGTCTTGCCCTTCTTGTGCAATGTGTCAATGTCCGGCTTTTGAACAACTGTCAAGTCAACAGTCTTCCCCTGATTGTGTAGCCTACAGAACTAGACTGAGACCATTTAAAGGCCTTTGCAGGTGTTTTTTGAGTTAATGAGCTGATTAGACTGTGGCACCAGGTGTCTTCAATTTTGAACCTTTTCACAATATTCTAATTTTCTGAGATGTTGAATCTGGGGTTTTCATTAGTTGTCAGTTATAATCATCAACATTAAAAGAAATAAACATTTGAAATATATCAGTCTGTGTGTAATGAATGGATATAAGTTTCACTTTTTTGATGAAATTACTGAAATAAATCAACTTTTTCATGATATTCCAATTTTATGACCAACACCTGTATACAAAGAGGACCATAAACACAGACAGTGGGAAGTTAGCAGAAATCACCAGACAAATGGGCATGGAGCTTCTTAGAAATTTTAAGAAATGTTTTGAGGCTTTTATTGTGGTCAAATATTTTTTTAAATAACATTTTGTTAAAGGGCAGATTTTTCTCCTGGATTCATTTTGTTTCTGCCAATCTTTCCAACTTGTTTGCACGACAGGAGAAGGCATTCTGCATTTGAAGAAGCCAAAACTATTTGAAAAACTCTTTGTTTTTGTCATTTTTGATTTTAAATAAATTGATATGCACACTTTGTTTTGTGTTTTATTACATTTGACACGCATGGGTTTTATTCTTGAGTTTCAGGTTTGTCTAGCAACAAATATTCACATATCAGTGGGTAGGCAGTGAGGTGGATAGCTCTAAAACAGGTGCTTTCACTCTGCAGAACCTGCAGGAAATTGCTTTTGACCTGTTGCTTTATCTCACATGTCACTGTTTAACTCAGTGGTAAGTCTTGTTAAGAACGGAGCAAGCCACAAGTCTGCACTGAGTTTTACTTCACTTTTGTTCTTGTCTTCTCCTCTGGCTGTGGAGATCTTATCAATTATATTCATGTATATTTGGGATCCTCTGATGTTTTATTGTGTGTTTGTAGCAGAGATGGGGACTTGAGTTTGGGACTCGTACTCGAGTCGCACTTTTGTCGCAAAAACAGAGACTTCAGACTCGACTCAGACTTGCATTCAAAAGACTTCCAACTCGACTCGGACTCGCCATTTGAGACTCGTGAACAATCTTTTATTTTTAATTTGATTTATTTTTAATTTGATCTCTCCTCCCCCTTCCGCTGGCGCGGACGTAAAGTTACGTGACGCAAGCGCCTCAAACCATCACAATCATGACAAGAAAGTTCATTCTCAATCACAATCATGGCGTCGCCGGCTAGGAAGCATGCTTCTGCGCCACCGTTCATCATAACTTTTGGATATAAAAACTTCGAACAAGTAGGAAATAGAAGAGCAGCAAACTGCAGTGTGTGTGGCATAAAAATACAGGACACTGGTTCCACCACATCTAATTTTATTTGCCACCTGAAAACCCACCCGGAAAGATGAGTCACTGCCTGAAAGGTTGTTAGCATCTGCTACAAACAAGCTTAGCGTCAGTGTGTTAACCTAATGTTAACCTAGTTAGCTTTATATTTATTGGATATTTTTAAAAGGAGAGACATTTAATGTAATGTTTTGGCCTCTACATTCAGATAAAAATAAGCTGTAACGTGTAGTCACTACCTGAAGGTTGTTAGCATCTGCTACAAACTAGCTCAGCGTCAGTGTGTTAACCTAATGTTAACCCAGTTAGCCTCATAATGCGCCCTCACCGAGCCAGGCTAAGTGCAAATACCCTGTCAACCTTGATCTTTTTAAAATGTAATGCGTTAGTTGCATAAACATTGTCTGTTGTTTGATCCAGTTCATTAGGAGAAAAAAGTTGTTGCTACAGGGCAGATTTTGATTTAGATTTTTTTTATTTCACAGCCCTCCTTTTTCTTTTAGAACATAAAGATAGCAGGTTCACTGTGGAAAGAAGAGAATATTGTATCAAGAAATATCTCAGTTTTGTAAGAAAAATACTTTTTGGAGAAAAATACAGATTCAAATTTTTTTTTGGAAAACATTTGAGTGTGGGTGCTTTTTTAATTGTATTTTTCCTTTACCAGTTTAAGCTATTATACATCAGAAATGTCATAACAGACCATTAAAACTATAGTGATTTGTGACTGCAGTGTCACTCAAATATTAGGGACTTGACTTGGACTTGAGATCAAAAACTTGAGACTTGACTTGAGACTTGACTTGGACTTGAGATCAAAAACTTGAGACTTGACTTGGACTTGCAAAAAATGACTTTTGAGCATCTCTGGTAGGTGGTATTCAGATTTACCAAAATCTTTGAGCAGTTTATGAACACCAGACTCACTTTGCATCTTAAAACTCAAAAAGTTTGAAACAACATAACTTTTTAAACATCATTTTTTTATTACATGCATCCAAAAGCAATAAAGATGATGCATCTTGTCAGGGTGTGTGAGCATGTGTGTGTTGGTTTGTCTGTGGTTTTAGAGAAATATCTCATCATCCAGTGAATACATTTTCATGAAACTCTCAGAAAGTAATCATTGGATGTACATCTACTGATTACTATTTGAAGTCAGCGTAAATCAAAATGTCCACCAGAGTTAAGCAAATTTAGCAAACACAAAAATGGTTATAACTTGGACAGTTTTACATACTGTATATTGAATTAAAATGTGGTGTACCAATTGTAGACCATTATTCATTACACATACTTTGTGTTGTCACATTTGGCAGATCTCGTAATACTGTATGACATGAATAACATCATTTAAAAGGTTTGACCAAAACCATTACGACTGTCCCTTCTCAGCAGTGACGTAGTCTACATTTTTGTAGTGGGTATATCACGGAAAATTGTTACGTTGAATGTTGGACACAGTTGAAGCCACGGAGTGCAAATGTCCAACGCCCAACGTAAAACTAACTATAACTGTGGTTGGTCCATATACTGTGCTTAGAAACCAAAGTACAGTATTTTCTGGAATATAGGTCGCACCTGAATATAGGTCGCACTGTCCAATTATTGCCAAAAATGTGGAAAAATCCATATATAGGTCACACCTACTTCAAAATGTGGACCGTGTTTAGCTCTGCTGCAAATGTCTGTCACAGGAGCGCACAGCAAGGCTTTTAAGAAGATTAACACTTAAAAACAATTATTTGTTTGATAAAAATTATAGCAAATATGTGTCTGAGCTGAACTTTTCTTTAATAAATGAATAATTTTAGCAGGATAAACACCTAAAAAATATATTTGTTAGCTGACATTATTGTAAGAGTGTGTCTCAGTTTAATTTTTGTTAATAAATGATTACAAATCAGCTTATTTTATGAAAAGCAATAAATAGGTTGCACCTGAATATAGGTCGCAGGGCATGCAAAAATGATCAAAAGCTGCAACCTATATTACGGAAAATACAGTACACCAGTTAGTACAATGTAATAATGAATTTATTTAGATTGTTAAGCATATTGAACATTTCCAAATTTCTCTGATGCTTATATTTGAATCAATGAACAATAAACGTTGTACAACAGTTGGCTTTGTATTAAAAATGTGTTGTAGAATTCATACAACAGTATCAAAGCAAAACATGTTCAAGTTCAGATGTATTAAATATACACTGTACAGTAATTCGCTGGATAAGCTATTGTAATAGATTAGTGCTGCATACAGATTGTTACGGAAGCTGTGACACATGCCTAATGATATGCCATGTATCATTTGGGCACTTTTAATAATAATAATGTCTATTTCTGTCATCTGCGTATGTTCCCATACACAGACGAAATTCGTCTCTGCATTTAACCCAACCACCTACCAGGTGGTGCAGTGAGCAGCCCGAAAGCGCCCGGGGAGCTGGAGAATTAGGTGTGCACTCATAGACACCCCAAGCTGGGTAGTGGCCGGGGCGCGAACCCGCGACCTTCGGATCCGTAGTCAAAAGCCCTGCCACTAGACCATCTTGGCTCCTGGATGTACTGACATTCTTAAGCTTTTCTAGTGGATATATGACATATGCCTGCACATCACGTATACTACACCACTGATTCTCAGCATGAGACAGTTTAAAATGCTTGTATAAAAGGTGACGGGGAATATGCATTCTTTAAATCTGCTAGACACCTTTAATGTTTGCATTGTTAACCCTGATGACCAAACCAGACCTGACCATAATAAAATGGCACAACTGCAGTGATAAAGACAAATTTCATGAACAAAGGGAATAATAAAGGAATAACACGTGTGTAGACTTTCACAAGCCTTTCTAAGGTTAGCGTTAAGATAAATGAAGATTCCAGTTTAAACCATCACATTGTATTTTACCACTGGCTTTGCACCGTTCCATCCATAAATCAAAAGGAGCTTCCAGATAGCAACAATGAAAAGAAAAGCAGCATACGTCTGTATGTCTTCACAAATCTGAAACAGATTCTGTTCACTTGACAGCCTGCTATTCTTTTATTACAAATACATTTTTCAAAATCTGACTCTCTTCTTTACCTATTCTTCATGAAGATAAGCATCATGTGGTCATGAATCCCTACAAGCACATTTCTGGAGATGAGCACGTCAGCTGCTTTGAACGACCATAACAAGAAATTATCTCCTTTGGAATATCATCCACCTTGTGTGTGTGTGTGTGTGTGTGTGTGTGTTTGCGTGTGTGTGTGTGTGTGTGTGTGTGTGTGTGTTTGCTGGTGCTTTAGTGTATGTAATGTGAGCGTGTTGTGCATTAAAGTATGTGGATCAAATCCTTGTAATAAACATCTGTCATAAGAATATTGCCTGTGGTGAAAGATTTAGGACCATCAGACTGCGGAGCAGGAAGTAGGAAAGATATTTGAAACGTGGACTGCTTTATAATTAGGATGAGAGAGGGCAAAAAGCCTTTATGTCATTAAAATAAAAATCAACAAATTCAGCAGCTCTTGGAAATAATGTAATGACTGAAGTGATTTACAGGTTATTTTTCTACATGTATGTGTATCAGCGTATCTTATCTTGCAACATGGAATTTTAACAAAAGAAGAGCACAAAGTCAGAATCAGACTATCAGAGATGACACGGGGCAAAAGTTTACTGAGTGAACCCGTGTTCGCTTGTTTGGAAGAGAGAAAACAATCAATGACAATTTAGGAGGTGACACCGGAGCTCCTTTTGCTTTTAATCAACGAAACATGATAGCACAGATCCATTCAGTGTTACCTGAGTAGTTTCCTCGCTTGGGGAGTTCATTTAATAAGATTCCTAATTAGTAGAGACACAGAAGCGCTGATATGTTCTAGGCAGAGACAAACAAAGGTAAACAAACAGACAATGGGTATTCTTTTTTAATCTGGGGACTAACAATATATTGGATCAAGCACAAAAAAAATCTGCCAAGCAATGAGAGATTCATCACAAATTACTCTTTTTTTTTCTTCTCCCAAACATGAATACGTGATGTTGACAGAGTTCAAAGGTTAGCATGGTAGGATGACGACAGCTGGAATTAAAACAATTGTTGAGCCTTGATGTTGAAGTGCAGCAATTTTACACACATTTAGAGCCTTTATTGTAAAATTGACACAATTTTGACTGTGAATCAAGCTATTACAAACGCTAATGGAGTGAAAATGTGTTTGAAATGGGGAAAATTATGTTAAAAAATACTTTATTTAAAAAAATGATTGGTTTATAAGGAATAATGAACAGTTTTTAAATGAGTGGGTTTTTTTTCCAGAAGGTTTGGCAACAAACAGGGTATGAGATGTCCACTTTGCTATAGCTGTGGTATGGGTAAAAAAATATAAAACAATAAAGTTAATATTAATAAGCACACAGTGTTTGATGTGGACTTGTTCTCATGAACTTTTGCTTCTGCATATTAGTCTTTACTTTAACATCACTACGCGTCTTAAAATGAATAAACATGCTTAAGACAGCATTACAGAATGTCACAAATCGTGGCAGGTAGGGGCAAAGCATGTGGGGTTGCTAGAGTGACAGCAGCACTTTTTCACATTTCAAGCTCTAGTGTCACTGCAAAAAAGCTGATTTTAGCAGATATGCAACAAAAAAATTGTAATACCGTATTTTTCCAGCCTATAAGTCACACCCTTTGTGTAATTTGCATGCTCTGCGACATATGCACTGAAGCAACTTATTTATGGATTTTCCCCATACAGGAAATTATGTATTTATGTACATTTTTTGTATTTATAAACCGTTTTTTGGCTGAGATATGACCGTTTTAAATTAATTGCTGAAAATATTGAACAATACCATTTTCAGCCGCGAGATGGCACTCAAGTAGTATGGCATTCCGTTGTGTCATGGAATAAGTAAAAGTGGCTTTTATTGACACAATCTGCTTGCCATAGCCTGCCACCTTCGTCTAGCTCGCCTGGAGCAACGTCAAATCAGCTTCATTTTGCTGCACCGCCCTGGGAAAAGTTCAGCTGACTTGACCAGTGAAGTGCATTTATTAAGTAAAAGTTCAACTGAGACACAGCTTTACTATAATGATGAGTAAACAAATCATTGTTTTAGTTGGTTATCTTGTTAAATTTTGAAGAAATACACAAGTCCTCACTCTGCGTGCTTCCACGAATCATCTTTTAAAATGCAGCTGATTTGACCGACAAAGTGCATTTATCAAGGAAAAGTTAAACTGAGACACACCCAAAGCTGGGCAACGCTAATAAAAAAATTAGTTCCACAACTTCTAAAACGCTTATTAATTTTTTTAGGTCCACAATTTCAAAAGCACAAATGTCTTATGAAAATTAGGGGAAGCTAATTTAAACCGCTATTTATATTCAATATTGTTTTAAAAAAACAAATAGTAATTTATTTTTGTTGCGTAACCGAAAAATAAATTAAACCAATTCCAAAATTCTATAGGCAGTCCACAGATTTAATGAAAAGTAACTAAAACGATCCTAAGAGGATGAAATTACAAAAATCAAATGATCTATTTAATACTTTACGTAGATATATTCTATTCAGCCACGAAATTAACAAAAAAGAGAATGATCTTTAATCCCTAACACACCACTTTTAAATCTCAAATACACGGGCTTCTCGCCACCGCATTTATACATAAAAAGCAACCCAAATACATAAAACTAACGACTCACCGTTGCGTGGTGTACACAGAACACACAATAGAATCCTCCGGCCGCGTTAATTTGGCTTGAAACTGCGGGGTTCTCTGCGGATTTATGAAAAGACCCAGCGCATTCAGCTAGCCATATTCGTTAGCATCCAAGCTCACCTCTGACCCGGAAGATGTCAAGATGGAATAGTCCATTTTTAGTAGGGGGGGATACAGAAATCGACCGGTTTTTGTATTGCGTTTTTTAATGATTCGTTTTCATCGTAGCTATAATTATTTTTATGTTAAATGAACATTAACAAGCAGCAGCAATGTTAGTAGGTGACTGGCCGGGGCGGGCCATTCATTTGCCTACATGGTAGAATAGATCCACGTCTGTTCACCCCTCTGCTCCCTCCCCCCCTCCGACCCTCCCTCCCTCCTCTGCTCCCTCACCAAGGGGGGAAAAGTAAACAATTCAGTTACGGAGCCAGCATAAGAGCCTGTAAATAAGTTTTTTTTTTCGTTTTTACTGATAGATAATTAGTTATTAGCGGTACTGCATTTTAAATAAAAATAGCACAAATCCGTTTATGAATTATAAAAGTTAGTCAAAGCACAAAAACGCTGACAAAAAGTTTAGGTCCACTGTAAGCGGATTAGCGCTTTAGCGCTTTATAGCGTTCATATGCCCACCTTTGGACACACCTTTACTATAAGTTCGAGCAAAACAATTTTTTAATTGTAAATCTTGTGAAATTATTGTTAAAGTCCCCCCGTGCACGCTCCCACAGCCATCATTTAGCAGCCAATCGATTTTTGACACATCGGCCCACATTTCCAGGTTGTCAGTGGTGACGCGTAACAAATGCGACGCGTCAGCCATGATGTATAATAGATGCGGCTTATACGGCGAAGAGACATATTCATGGATTTTTCCAAATTATTAGACATGCTTGGACTGATGCGACTTATACGCCAGTGCAACTTGTAGGCTGGAATGTACGGCAGTTTGTCATTTTGGATAAGCATAAGCATGCAAATAAAAGGAAAAAATATATAATCGCCAAGCTTAGGATTCATATCAGTTCATCAATGATGAGAATAAAAAGAGTAAATGTAGCTTTTAGATGTAATTAAGAAAGAAGATCTAACAACCTGGTTTATTTAGTTCATCAGTTTTATATTACAATGTTTACTGAAATCTAATCAAAGTTTGTAGATCTGACATCTGATGATCAAACTACTGAATTATGCAAAAGGTTTTCATCTAAATTAGAAGCTTGACTGTAAAAAGAAGATCTGCTGAAGGAGCAACGTTTGCACAAGAACAGCATCTTATTAGTTTTTTACTTTTCCTTCTTCACCAGTAGTTAGTTCCAACAGCAGCGACAAAGTTCAACAAAACAAAGTAAAAGTGGTGTGCAGCGCTTCAGACACACTTTGGGGTCGACAGTTTAGTCATACAAAGAGCTTTAAGCTTCTTCAGTTTAATTTCAGAAACCATTTTTCTACTTTATTGCAGCGATGCAACGTGTTTATGAGCTACGCTAAATTTGTAAAGAGTAAAAAGATATTTTGGTTCAAGTCATTGAGTCTATTTCTACCATGCATTACATCAACCCCATCACATTAATGTGTGAAATCAGTTGAACCTGAAAGCCTCATTTCCTGCGGGGACATGCTCAGTTTTCACAGTGAAGCACAACACGGACTTGGACTTCAAACTGAGTCCAAGCCCAACAGCTCCCAGAATCCCCGGCTGCCGTCAGAAGTTATCGCCGACCTGTTGTTTCAGAACTGTTGCCATGTCATGTGTAATATCCATTGCTCATTTTGATGTTGGTGCATTAGGCAGATGGGTTTGTCTGTTTAGTGTGCGTGGGGTTGCTTATAGCCTGACGAGTCCCCGATTCTCCCACGCTTCCTGTTTAACGGACACCGGAGCAGATTGTTTGTGACAGCTTTCCGGCTGCAGGACAGCTTCTATTACTGCAGCGCACATCATGCGAACACGCACTTTAAAAAAACTTTACAAATAATAAAAATATATAAGTGATGAAAGCAATTGTTGATTTACATTTTCACCCATGCAAATGTACTTTAAAAGTTTAGTAAAACAGAATAAAATGTGCACACCTTATCCCTTTTAAACATCCGCACTCATGTAGCCTTCAAAGACTTCAAGCTTTCTCCAAGTTTCACCACCTGCTCCATTTCAGAGAACTGATAAGTTGTGTTTTTATTATTATTATTTCAGATTCAGATTCAGATTCAGTTTATTATCGCCATTGTCAATGAACAGGATTCACAGACTAGGAATTTGCTTCGGCATAACGGTGCCGTGGTGTAGTGGTAATGGCAGTCGTCTCCCGATCGGAAAGTTGGCGGTTCGACTCCCGGGACCCGCACCATGTGTCGTTGTATCCTTGGGCAAGACACTTAACCCTGAGTTGCTCCCGGTAGGACTGGAAAGCACCTTGCATGGTAGTCTGCCACCACCGGTTTATGAATGTGTGTAGCATTCAATATATGTGTAGCACTTTGAGATTTTCAGTAATGAAAAGTGCGTTATAAATTGAATTAATTAAATTAAATTAAAATTAAAATATAAAAACATAAAACATAAAAAACATAAACCATAAAACATCAATACAATATTCAGTGAACAAAACCTACTAAAAAACAGCGCAATTTGAGTGGTGCAATCAAAATACAGTGATACAGTGATTCCCAATCAAAATACAAAATACAGCGACCAAGGCAAGTTATGGGGTAACATGGTTATGAGTGTTCAAAAGTCTGACAGCAGAGGGGAAGAAACTGTTTTTATGGCGGGAGGTTCTGGTCCCAATTGACCGAAGCCTCCTGCCTGAGGGGAGTCGTTCGAACAGACCGTATGCAGGGTGAGAAGGGTCAGCTGTGATCCGACCTGCTCGCCTCACAGTCCTGGAGACGTACAGGTCATGGAGAGATGGGAGACTACAGCCGATTACCTTCTCAGCAGAGCGCACGATGCGCTGCAGTCTGTGTCTGTCCCTGACAGTGGCCCCGGCGTACCACACTGTGATGGACGAGCTGAGGATGGACTCGATGATGGCCGTGTAGAACTGCACCATCAGCTTGGCCTTCCTTGTGTGTGTGTGTGTGTGTGTGTGTGT
>JBBPBX010000418.1:78390-94280 GCA_038048925.1 Garcialebias charrua | reverse complement strand
AAAAAAGTAGAGGCTGTGTGTATGTGTGGGGGGAGAGATTAACTGACTTATTTCATTCTCTAACACGATTCTCAACATAGAACATTTTCTCCACCACCTTTAAAAGAATGCAAATACAAGAATGAATTTTTATATTAAATTAATGCAAACAAATGATTTCAAAATCACTGAAAAAGTCTGAACAGGTTATTGAATGCAAATACTAATAATAAAAAAAGATGAATGGTAAAAGTACTGTAAGTCCATGAGTGTTTGTTCTACAATGTAGCTGCAGGTCGTTGTTGCAGGTCACGTTGTTGCAGTTTGATGATGATGAAGGTTGCTGCCATCATCATCACAGGTTTCAGATGAAGAAAAGGCCGTTGACCAGGCCAGATGACAAACCATTCAGTGTCTGGCATGATTTGCCAGGAATTGTTTTTAAATGTTGACTTGTTTTTTGAAATCTTTTAGCTCTGTCATTATGTAACAATAATTTCATGTTTCAGGTAAATGCAGAATTCAAGCGCATCACGTCTGCAGTCAAGGTTTCTGTCGCAGCTTGACCGTCTTTCTGAAAGTCTGCTGAGAGCAAAGCGATCGGGCGAGGTGGGCTAAAAACATAGCTGCTATGATGACGGTAAGAACGTTCAACTTTTCCTATCCCATAAAGTACATATGCTTTGCATTTCTTCAGTAGAAAATTGGTATACTGTATCCATTGTGCAGCCCAACTTGCTTTGTGTGTGACTACTAATTATCAAATCTACCTGTGGTTATAATTACAGTAGAGTGTGTGAGAGTGAGTGAGTGAGTGATGGTGTAAGTGATGGTGTAAGTGTGTGTGAGTGAGTGATGGTGTGAGTGAGTGAGTAACTGTGTGATTGATTGATTGAGTGAGTGAGTGAGTGAGTGAGTGAGTAACTGTGTGACTGAATGAGTGAGTGAGTAACTGACTGAGTGAGTGAGTAAGGGTGTGACTGAGTGAGTAAGGGAGTGAGTAAGGGTGTGAGTGAGTGAGTAAGGGTGTGACTGAGTGAGTAAGGGTGTGACTGAGTGAGTGAGGGTGTGAATGAGTGAGTGAGGGTGTGACTGAGTGAATGAGAGAGTGAAGCAGAAAAGGAACGTATCATAGGGAAAATGGAGTCAGATCAGGAGCTGTCAAAGATCCTCCACCAGCTTCAGGAGACAGAGAAGGAGGACATCATTCCGGTAAGACTTCCTGTTTGTGAAGTTATGCCATAAAACCATTTGTCTGTGTGGACCATCACAGCTCGGTTTTGTTTTCTTGGAAGAGGGATCTCGCAGGGAGAGGGTGAGGAAGTCTTGCGTTGATGACTTGGAAGCAATGGACATTGGCCATGGAGAGGTAAATACTGTCACATTTTCTATTGAGCCATACACTTTATGGAAATGTGCCAGACTGTTAAAGCTGTCGTGTTCTCCTACAGTCAGTGGTGCCTCGACAGCTTCTGGACCTTGAAGACTTGACCTTCACTCAGGGTAGCCATTTCATGGCCAACAAACGTTGCCAGCTCCCAGATGGCTCTTTTCGTAAGCAGCGCAAAGGTTACGAAGAGGTTCATGTGCCCGCTCCGAAGCCTAAACCCTTTGCTGACAATGAGGTTTGTTGATATGATCACTCTGTATACATACTACATACATACATACATACATACATACATACATACATACATACATACATACATACATACATACATACATGCTACATACATAACTGCTACATACATACTACATACATGCTACATACATAACTGATACATACATACATACATGATACATACATACATGCATACTGTACATACATGCTACATAAATACACACATGCTACATATTACATACATGCTACATACATGTTACATACATACATACATACATACATACATACATACATACATACATACATACATGCTACATATATGCTACATACATACATGATACATACATACATACATACATGCTACATACATACAGGTTATGTGAGTGTGACATACATACATGCTACATACATACATGTTACATACATACATACATGCTACATACATACATGCTACATACATAAAGAATACATACATACATATTACATACATACATGCTACATACATACACACATGCTACATACATACAGGCTATGTGAGTGTGACATACATACATGCTACATACATACATGCTACATACATGCTACATACATACAGAATACATATATACATATTACATACATACATGATACATATATACATACATACACACATGCTACATACATACAGGCTATGTGAGTGTGACATACATACATGTTACATACATACATGCTACATACATACACACATGTTACATACTACATACCGTAAACACCGGTGTATAATACGCAGTTTTATTGCTCATTTGAATGTCCTGCGTATTATACACCGAAGCGTATTATCTACAGATTTTTTCCCATATTTTTAGACCCATTTTTGGCTCTGATTCACTTTTTCATTTTGGCCTAAAAATGGTGCAGTACCAGTTTCGGCCGCTATGGGCGCTAATGCACCCTGTAGTCTGTTTACCTGCAGACTGTACCTGGAGGCGTATCCTGGCGCCATCTAGTGGCCATAAAAAAGACTGTCACGGCAGCGCGTATTATACACCGAAGCGTATTATCTACCGATTTTTCTGATTTATTTCCAAATATTGGCCAAAGCGTATTATACACCGGAGCGTATTATACACCGGTGTTTACGGTACATGCTACTTACATATATATTACATACATACATGCTACATATATACACACATGCTACATACTACATACATGCTACTTACATACATATTACATACATACATATTACATACATACATGCTACATACATGCTACATACATACATACATACATACATACACACATGCTACATACATACAGGCTATGTGAGTGTGACATACATACATGTTACATGCTACATACATGCTACATACAAAATACATACATACATATTACATACATACATGATACATACATACATACACACATGCTACATACATACATACAGGCTATGTGAGTGTGACATACATACATGCTACATACATACACACAGGCTACATACATACAGGCTATGTGAGTGTGACATACATACATGCTACATACATACACACAGGCTACATACATACAGGCTATGTGAGTGTGACATACATACATGCTACATACATACATGTTACATACATACATGCATGCATACATACATACATACATACATACATACATACATACATACATACATACATACATACATACATACATACATACATACACACATGCTACATACATACAGGCTATGTGAGTGTGACATACATACATGCTACATACATACATGTTACATACATACATACATGCTACATACATACATGCTACAAACATGCTACATACATACAGAATACATATATACATATTACATACATACATGATACATACATACACACATGCTACATACATACAGGCTATGTGAGTGTGACATACATACATGTTACATACATACATGATACATACATACACACATGCTACATACTACATACATGCTACTTACATACATATTACATACATACATGCTACATATATGATACATACATACATACATACATACATACATACATACATACATACATACATACATACATACATACATACATACATACATACATACATACATACATACATACATACATACATACATACATACATACATACATACATACATACACACACACATGCTACATACATACAGGCTATGTGAGTGTGACATACATACATGCTACATACATACATGATACATACAAAATACATACATACATGATACATACATACATATATACATACATACATACATACACACATGCTACATACATACAGGCTATGTGAGTGTGACATACATACATGCTACATACATACACACAGGCTACATACATACAGGCTATGTGAGTGTGACATACATACATGCTACATACATACACACAGGCTACATACATACAGGCTATGTGAGTGTGACATACATACATGCTACATACATACATGTTACATACATACATGCATGCATACATACATACATACATACATACATACATACATACATACATACATACATACATACATACATACATACATACATACACACATGCTACATACATACAGGCTATGTGAGTGTGACATACACACATGCTACATACATACAGGCTATGTGAGTGTGACATACATACATGCTACATACATACATGTTACATACATACATACATACATGCTACATACATACATACATGATACATACATACACACATGCTACATACATACAGGCTATGTGAGTGTGACATACATACATGTTACATACATACATGATACATACATACACACATGCTACATACTACATACATGCTACTTACATACATATTACATACATACATGCTACATATATGATACATACATACATACATACATACATACATACATACATACATACATACATACATACATACATACATACATACATACATACATACATACATACATACATACATACATACATACATACATACATACATACATACATACATACATACATACATACATACATACACACATGCTACATACATACAGGCTATGTGAGTGTGACATACATACATGCTACATACATACATGATACATACAAAATACATACATACATGATACATACATACATACATACATACATACATACATACATACACACATGCTACATACATACAGGCTATGTGAGTGTGACATACATACATACATGCTACATACATGCTACATACATACAGAATACATACATATTACATACATGCATACATACATGCATACATACATACATACATACATACATACACACACATGCTACATACATGTTACATACATACATGCTACATACATACATACATACATGCGACATACATACTACATACATGCTACATACATACTACATACATACATGTTACATACATACAGGCTATGTGAGTGTGACATACATACATGCTACATACATACACACATGCTACATACATACATACATACATACATACATACATACATACATACATACATACATACATACATACATACATACATACATGCTACATACAAACATGATACATACTTGCTTGGCCTATGGATGAGCTGCTTAGATTTTAGTGGTCAAGGTTAGGATCTCATAGCCAATCATTCTGTTCTCTTTATATTCCAGGATATTGAATCCAGAGAGGCTGAGGCAGACATTGCGGAGAAGACCATGGGCATCTACACTGTCCGAGCAGAGGGTCGTGGTCCTGATGGTCCAGGTAATGGACGCTTTGCTGATGTTGGTGTTGTGCTGGAAGGTGTGGAAGTCCTCCATAACCTACAGAGTGTCAGCCATGTGTGCGTGATGCTTTATGGACTGATCTATGCACTCAACTTGAGCTATCCAAAAAGCCTGACAAACCATTCAGTGTCTGGCATGATTTGCCAGGAATTGTTTTTAAATTTTGAATTGTCTTTTGAAATCTTTTAGCTCTGTCATTATGTAACAATCATTTCATGTTTCAGGTAAATGCAGAATTCAAGCGCATCACAACATGCCTCTGCAGTCAAGGTTTCTCTCGCAGCTTGACTGTCTTTCTGAAAGTCTGCTGAAAGTGTTTTCAAAGCGATCGGGCGAGGTGGGCAAAAAACTTGGAAACATAGCTGCCATGATGACAGTAAGAACTTTCAACTTTTCCTATCCCATAAAGTACATATGCTTTGCAATTCTTCAGTAGAAAATTGGTATACTGTATCCATTGTGCAGCCCAACTTGCTTTGTGTGTGACGACTAATTATCAAATCTACCTGTGGTTATAATTACAGTAGAGTGAGTGTGTGTGTGTGTGATGAATTTTTGATTCCTCTAAAAGAACCCTTTTTTATTTTGTTCACTGTCCCAGTGTGAGATATTCATCTTTTTATATACCGGTAATCAGATTATTAGAAAAAAGTCCAGTCCATACTGATCAGGTCAAATGTACATTTTTTTATATTTTAGCGATGTTAATGTCATATGACGACTGGTTGAAAACCTTCGATTTTTTCATTTTTATTTTTTGTGTTAAGTTTTTTTCATACTACTGGAAATTTGAGTTCACATTTCTATTTTCTCTATGTTAATTCTTAAGGATGACACAGATGAGCGAAGGGAGTCCCTCATCAAAGGACTCTACATCAATCTGAATGAGAGCCCGGATGACTTGGTGCAGGAATACATGGTGAGGTTTTTTTTTTTGTGTGTGTGTGTAGTTTGGCTTTACAACATTGTAAAACCTTGCATTCTGTTATTCCTGTTATCCTATTGTACTGTTAAGGATCTCTTTACTGTTTTGAAAGTAATTCCAGTACTGAATATGGTCTTAAATTTAATTTCAAGTGGCATTATTGAGGTCTTACAGACGTTTTAACTATAACTTGCCTTAAGCTTAAGACCCTGTATAAAACTTTTAAAAAAGAAACTAGGGGTGCACCGATTTCAATTTTCTGGCCGATCATCGATCACCGATTTTTAGAACGTCTGACCTGCCGATTCCGATTGTGGCCGATACCGATTTTCAGGTGTTAAAAGGTCAAAATGCACCCTAAATGTTCATGATTTTCCGACCTTTGCGGAGGCAGATGCGATCGGTGGATAAAATCGGCTTCCCATTTAAAGATCGGCCGATCACCGATCTCCCCAAATTAAGGAAATCGGGGCCGATCGATCGGCCGGCCGATTTATCGGTACATCCCTAAAAGAAACCCCTTTTTATACCTTAGAACTAAAATTATGACATCTCGTCATACTGGCCTGATTTGTCTGTCAAGGGTCCAACTGGGACTGATATTCAGCCCTGAGTATATCAACTCCAGGTTAACGATCAAAATCATCTAGCGTAGTAACATAAAAACAACATCCAGGAAAAATGAAGTTAAATCTTATCATTAGTTTTTGTTTGAACGTTATTTGCCAAAACTGAACCAGACACGTAATCCAAATTGTGAAGCTAAAATAAAATATTTTTGTTCGCTTAGCGTGGTAGGCTAATGTCTTTCAAATAAAAACTAATGTAAATCTTGAAGGCTCCTCTGCATTTGAGACGAAAGCATTGTTGTTGTTTTTTTGTATTATAAATGGACCATGGATGGCAGCATGGCAGGACTGTTTTTTGCTACAGCCATTTAACATTCTGCTTATATGGGTTTAAATCAGTGGTTCCCAACTATGCTCCTTGAGGAACGCCATCCTGCATGTTTTCGTTGTTTCCCTGCTCCAGCACAACTAATTCAGTGATTTTATTTCTTCTTCAAGTTCTACCAAAGCCTGTTAAGCACCCATTTATTCAAATCAGCAGGGAAAACAACTAAATCATGCAGGATGGTGTTCCTCAAGGACCAGGGTTGGGAACCACTGGTTTAAATAAATGGTAGACTAAGAGTTAATGCATTCTAAAGTGATCTGTAAAAAAGTCTTTAACAAATGTTTCATCTTTAAACAGGACATGACTGAGGCTGCTACACTGAGTGTCACTGAGAAAACTACAGTGGGCATCTACGTCATCAGAGAGATGCCTGGCAGTGACTGTCCAGATGTTGGCATAATCCTCGAGGGTGTCGTGGTGATGCAGGAACTTGATAACGTGGCCCTTGCTGTAGCCATGTTGTTTGGACTTTTCTACTCATTGAACATGAGGTACCCATCACAGTTACGCTACATCTTTGAGGTGATTCAGAAGGTGGTAATGGACTTGGATGCGATCCAGCTTTCCAGAAAAGCTCAAAACTTGAAAACAAAACTGGACTTGTAATGAAAACAAGGTTTACATGATGTGGTAAGCTCCACATGAGGACATTTAAATGTCAGTTGATTTTCACATTTTCAAAGGTTAATTCACTGTTTAATTTTCCATAAAAACAATTTATTTTCTTGTTTTTAAAAAGAATGTTCTTGGTGTTTATTTGCACTTGTTATAAAACAATTATATTGTTATATTCTGTTTCACTGATGTGGTCAGCTTTAGGTGAGAAGACATTTCATCTCACACTTGCTCCAACCTTTTTTATGGAGGTTCCAATTTTAAGGGTGAACAAGCAGCAGTTTTGTTTATAAAAATATATCTTTAATTATCTCATGTTTAGGAGAACTTGTTAAGAAAGTGAAATTGTTATCTGTTATTCGTGATGTGGTCAGTTACAGGTGAGAGTACTGAAAGTCTCAAACTTGCTCTCCTGTTTTAAAAGCTTGAAATTCCAGGTGAATAATCGGCAGGAACTTGTGACACGTTGATTTAACTCAAAAACTGCCATGTTTATTTAAGTTTACATTAACATTTTTGTTTAAAAGTGAAAAGCTGTAGAGTGACATCAGGTTCGTTTGAAATGACTTGTTTGGTAATGTTCAAAACGAGTCTAGAGATTGGATATTTTCAATATGCTTCTTTGAACAAATGGCACTTCTTTCCTTTGAACAAACGACACTTTTTATTTGAACAAACGACACTTTTTATTTGAACAAACGACACTTTTTATATTTGAACAAATGGCACTTTTTTTCCTTTTAACAAATGGCACTTTTTTTACATTCACTGTATTGTTGCTGTATAGTTTCTGGTTCATAAATAAAGGTTTTGAAATGCAACTGCTGATTTTTATTAAGAGGTAAAATGGTTAATGTTTATGTTTAGAAAAGTTAGTGTTATTATCCTAGTAAATGTTTATTTAAATGTTAATTGTAACATTAATGCATTTTTAAGTCAGTCAAACAGCTGCACTGAATTGTCAACTGTTGTAATATTTTAATTTTATCTAGACAATACGGACCTTCTTGAGCTGAATTTGTGTTTTTCAAAGATCGTGGCCTTTGACCTTTCTTTAAGAAGGTTAATTAGGGAAAATAGTCATTTTGTTTGTAAAGATTAAGGGTTGCTGGCAACTGTCTTGGAAGAGAAAAATGCAGTTTAGGAGACATTCGTAAAATTTAGTTTTTGACACTTGAATATAATACTAACATTTAAAATGAAGATAATGTGTAGTTTTTAATTAAAAAGTGGTATTTAAGTGAAAGTTATTAAATAGTGTTGGAATAAAGGGATAAAATTGTGTCAGATTAAAGTATTCCATAAGCTCAAATCATGTCGTCATAATGTGTTTAAATCACATTTCTTCAACACAATATATTCATCTTTTTCCAAAGTGAAAATTTTGTGTCAGATTAAAGTATTCCATAAGCTCAAATCATGTCATCCTAATGTGTTTCAATCACATTTCTTCAACACAATATATTCATCTTTTTCCAATGTTAAAATTTTGTGTTAATTTAACTTAATTGTTATTGGTGCTGCCAAAGCAAAATGTATGTGTGCAACCAATTTCCACCATTATATTACGTTAAACCAACAAGTTCTTTTTTTCAGTGGTTGTAGAAAACCATATTGTTGCCATGGTTACGCATCATAACAAATGCTCAAAAGTAAAAATTCTTCCAGCTGCACAGCATCCGATACCAGAGGAAATCACCATCAGAAAAAAAGTGATTTACATCCAGAAAAAAATAGTTTTCAAAAGCAATAACTCTGAATGAATGTAACAGAGTTGCTCCAACATGCAGCCACCCCGAGCGGCACAATTCTAATATAAACTCATTTTAGAAAACAAGTCTGAATGTGAAATGCCTCTTCTTAAATAATGAGGGAAACAGCACAGCAAAGGTATGATCAGTGTAGCTATCCTAAAAATGATTCTCCATCCCCCCTCTGTGGAAAACATTTGCCAGAGACTGAAACCATGAAACAAAACAAAAGATGAGTGCACCAGGATGTGATGACATAAAGGTTAGTTTGAAAGGCTGTACTTCCACTGAGCAAAACTTGAACAAGAAAAATGACTCACATGCACAGATAATGACACAAATTAAGTCCTAAACACTTGGAACTGTTAAACTTTCTTCTACACAAGGGAGTCATGTGACCCCAGAGGTCTTACAAATCTACTCTCTGCTTCCTCTGTTCTTCAGCTTAGCCCTGCAAAATCACACTTTATTTATTGGTTTTAAATCACAAGCAAATAAGATGCTAGGTATCATCGGATAAAAAACAAATTTCAGGATAAATGTTAGAACATAAAGACCAGCCCCACAGCGGAGGTGATAAAGAGTGCAGAGTGAAGGCCATGACAGGCAATAGACGGGATTGTAGGGATGTGAGACAAGAAGGCGGTAGAAAATAGAAGCCGAGGGGAAAAAGAAACAAGAAAAAATTGGAGCCAAGTGATGGACACAGAGCAAGAAGGTGGAAAATGAGAGATCGACTTGGTGAGAGAAAATAAAGGCAGCTCAGACTGACACAGAAAGACATAAAAAATGAAACAAGGTTGAGTAAATATAAGGAGCGAGACACACAGAGTACTGTCTGTTGGTTTTCCACTTGTATCGAGACTTCAGGGACACAATGGAGAAAAGCTGTTTTTTTTAAAGTTAGATGGTTTTAGATGGAAGCAAATGCAAGTGTTGCTTTAATGGGTTGCCTTGACTTGGTCCACCTGTTTGTTTCAAGGCAAACTAAGAAGAGGCCATTCAGCTTTGCTTTCTTAACGACATCTTTTGTTTTTCATAAGACTGAATTGTTCTGTCCAACAGACACTCTCTAAGTTTTGTTCATTTTGAAAAACGAGGTTGAGTAAAAGGAAATTAGTGCATGTAATACAATTCATCCTCAACAAGAAGAAGTGTGCTTTCACTCGCTCACATTAGTAGTTTGCTCTGATAAATGTATTTTTTTATGTACAGAAATCTCAAATTGAGCCGCTCGGATTTTTATTGTGCCTGCAAAGATTTTGACCTTTTCTTTAGCTTCCAACAGTAAATTAATACTGCCGTGAAATCGGGTTTCGTAATATTTAACAAAGCTTTAGTATTGGTACTAATTCAGTGGAACCACCACTTGTTCACATTTGAACTGTTTATTTTAAAATACGGTTTGAAAGAAAAAAATAGTGTGTAGCTATATTTAGTTTATAAACCTTCTGCCAATGCAAGATCTGTTTCCTTTAAAAAAATTGAATTGGAAAGAAACACAACTCAAACTAGAGAAATTAAAGCACAGACTCAAACACAACCTCCGAATATTGAAAAACATTTTGTAAAGAGGGAAAGCAGCTATAACCTTAAGGGAACTGACATTTTTGTTAAACCACGTTATAGAACAAGTTTTAGGAGTATATCTACTTTAATACAGGACATAGGTATGTGGAATGGTTTGGATAATAATGTCAAAAAGGCTAAGTCTGTGTTTATATTTAATAAAATTATTAAGAGTGAACTTTTGAAAAAAATATATATAAACGGTGAAAATTATATGTACCATATATCTGTGAAGGTAATAAGTTACATAATTGGTTCATGGATAATTATTGTTTAAAATTGATTGTTTGAATAGATTTTGTTTAAAAAGGGGCAGATATCATACGATTGTTTTCTTCTTCTGCTTTCTTTCATTTTAAATTTGTTTTTTTTTCTTCTTAATGTGATTTTGTAAATATATGTTTTGTGTTTTAAATTTGAAATGGACAAATAATTTTTTTTTTGAATTTCCTGTGAAAATGCAGTGTGACTGCTTATTGCTGGAGAACTTACTGAAAAAACAGCTGAAATTAGCTAAAAACATGCTGAAATGTAGCTGAAATGGAAGGAAAAGCCTAAGATAGCAGAAAAAAGCAGAAAGAACATGTTTGCTGAATTATGTTTAAATTAGTAGAAATGAGCCCCAAAATTAGGAAAATTAGCTAAAAAAGCTGAAATTAGCTAAAAATAGCTAAAAAGGAAGAAATAATCTTCAACTACCTTAGGGCCACCGTACTAATCCCCTTCTTTTTCACAGGAAAAGTGACACAACTATCCTAAACATGATGGGTGTTACGCTAAATACATAAACTTTGACTCTACGGTCCATAAAGCAGAATTTTAATGACAGAGTAGTTGGAAACAAAGCTTCTAAAGTTATCGCTCCATTTCTAATTTCTATCTGCTGCAGTTTTGGAATGAGCAGACGGTGAAGTGAACCCCTTTGTTGGACTTTTGTTGTTGTTGCCTTCTGTCATCTCTGCCATCCCATGCTGTTGGAGCTTCTGCTTTCTCTGGAGCTGGCAGAGCCAGAGCATCTCTGTGATCGATCACTGCCATTACCACATGTTCTCCATTACTGGAGAGCAGCAGGACTGCCCTGAGTGCACATACAAGCACACACATGCCTGGGATGTAGTCCTATAGGGCCTTGCATTGACTTTCATTTACAGTCATTAGTGCAACTTATCTTAAATGTTAAACTTATATGTTTTAACGCCTATCTAACTTTATACATACATTTAAAGAACAAGAACTTAACATGATTCAAACATGGCATGAACTCAAAGTTGAACTAATGCAGTATAGTACTTTGTATCTTGGATCAAAATATATGTTTACAGCCTACATCTGCTGTTTTTCTGCTGCAGTTCTCGTATGCTAATACACACCTGTGTGTTATGTTTGATGTCGCACATAAAACAGTAGAATGTGTTCACATGCTGTAGTATAAAGCAGTGTTTTTCAACCAGTGTGCCGCGGAACACCAGTGTGCCGCGAGAGATCGTCTGGTGTGCCGTGAAAAATTAGTAAATTATGAAATTTTTATTAACTGGTGTAATTTCCTTACCGCGCGATAGGTGGCAGTATAGAGCATAGCGTCGCACATTAAAACAAGAGAAGTAGCGGTGCATGAACGTGACGTGAGCAGTGAGCAAAACAAACCAACAGCGAGGATCTTCTCAAACAAACAGCGATGGAAAACTTTTTCAAAAGAAAAAATACTAAATCCGGTCTGGTCCCTGGACAAAATTCGGACCCAGATGAAGGCCCAAGTGGAAATCAGAAGAAGGCAGAAACTGTGAACGTGAGACTGTACAGTAAGGCTTACATCTCTTTTGGATTTACTTTTAGCTATTTTGACATTGCTCCCATTTTCCACAACATATCTGTGCAAAGTGAGCTTCTCCAGCCTAACTGCCATGAAAACTAAAAGCAGAGAGAGACTGAAAGCTGTTGAGGAAGAGCTTTGTGTGTGTTTTTCTTCAATTCGTGCCAGAATATCAGCTTTGTGTTCATCCAAACAGGCACAGGTTTCACACTAAGTGAGTAAAATGTAGAGAGAATGGTAGCACTGTTCAGGTGTATTTGAAGGCATGTTAAGTGCAGTTTCATCCTCTTTAATTTTAAGACCACATTGGTGTGGCACTGTTCAGGTATATTTGAAGGCATGTTAAGTGCAGTTTCATCCTCTTTAATTTTAAGACCACATTGGTGTGGCACTGTTCAGGTGTATTTGAAGGCATGTTAAGTGTAATTTCATCCTCTTTAATTTTAAGACCACATTGGTGTGGCACTGTTCAGGTGTATTTGAAGGCATGTTAAGTGCAATTTCATCCTCTTTAATTTTAAGACCACATTGGTGTGGCACTGTTCAGGTATATTTGAAGGCATGTTAAGTGCAATTTCATGTTAAGTGCACTTTGAAATAAGAAATATAAAACATGATAAAAATACATTTTTGTGTTCATTTCATTCCTATTCAAGACACTTTGATAAGAATGACTATATATTTAATGTAAATGGTAAATGGAGCTTATTTATATAGCGCTTTCCAGCCCCCTGTGAGGAGCCCCAAAGCGCTTTACAATACCAGCCATCCACCCATTCATTCAGACATTCATACACCGGTAGTGGTAATGTAGGCGGATACAGTGTATCTATGTTTACAATTTTGGTTGGTGGTGTACCTCGGGATTTTTTCAATGAAAACACTGTGCCTTGGCTCAAAAAAGGTTGAAAAACACTGGTATAAAGGATACTTACACAGGAGGTTTGAAAAAAAATCATCTGGTTGAGTGTTTGCAGGGTTTGGCTTGTTGGAATTGTTTTGAGAGTTGATGACTGGATTAACTGCAGACTCCAAAAGTGTTTTTATTTTATTTTTTTAGAAAGGAAACCCAACAGGGCAGCCTTAATGGGAAAGACCCCTGCGCTCAACATCCCAGTCCAGTAAATCTAGTTTAAGAGTCGGAGTCCCTCGTGTTTGATGTGATTTTTACGACGACCAAAAGTTGTCTGCAGAAAAACATGTATTACTTGCATATGACCATAAATGAGATGGAGATTGTTTTATTGATGTCATTGAAGACACACAATCATCTTTGCTCCTGCAGACATCTGAACTGATTAAAATAAAAGTTAAGTCAGTTTTAGTTGTGCACATGAATACATTTAGCACCACATTTTGACAGTTATGTTTGCATACTTTCAGGGACAAGAAGTGAAGTTTGACACAATTTTAAGTAAAGGGCACACCTCAAAGAAATATAAAATATGCCGTCTAACTAAATGCATTGAAACATGGATGAATAAATTATTTTTAACTTATGACCACAGCTTAGACTGGGCAGAGGTCGTGACCATTATAGTAAGGTCTAAAGGTGTATTTCTATATTTATGTTTGACTGAATCTCTTTGCTGTTTGATCTGATAATTCATCACTTTTATGGTATTTGTTGAGTTTATAGTTGTATGCTTGTCTGTGTTAGTGTACAGCACTTTGTCCAACCGTGTTGTTTTAAAGTGCTTTATAAATAAAGTTGTATTGTATTGTATTGTTAATCATTTTAATATTAGTCAGGTTCTTATTTTGCTGTGGCAGCTGTATGGCTTCATTTTTTAAACCTTAATTTAATATAGTTTGCAAAATAAATCTACCGTTTTCCCAAATATAAACCGCACCCACTAGATATAAAAATAAAAATGAAAAACAAATAAAAAATGAAAAAAAAATTATAAAAATTATAAATAGCGTCTTATAGTCTGGACATTATGGTACTGCTCTCTTCCACGCAGCTGAAGTCATTATTTGACCAAAATATTTGATGGCACCTAACAAAATGTAATGTTTGTTACTGGTTTCTCAATTGGTGACTGTATGTTGTTTTTATGATTTTTAAGTTTGTGTTTTTCTAATGTAAAGCACTTTAAACTGCCTTGTTGCTGAAATGTGCTATACAAATAAAGGTTGATTCATCGACTGATTGTTTGAACAAAACCACATAAACTGCACAACATAGACATTGAGGTTCCCAACCCTAACACCCTCCCCACCATCATTGCATCTTGAGCACCTGTTTATGTACCGGTGCGCCCAAAACAAAATCAAAGACAATGAAGAGCCCAAAGTTCAACAATGAGCTTTTCACAGAGAATGGGAACTCTCGTTTGGGTTATACAAAGTTGCCTTTAAAGGTGACCATGTCCTCCTATGAAAGTCCTCACTAAATGCTCAGGGGAAGTCATACTCATCATAAAATACTTTAGTTAAAAGAAACAAAAGAGTAAATGCAACTAAACAGGTTTACAGTCCATATTGTCCATTTTTAAGACCAGACAGGAAGAGCATTTACCAAATTCACCTAAAGAACCTAAAACCAGGACAAGAACTCAGCAAAAGATTCAGACCCAGCATGAAAAATCCAATAAAACAAAGAAAAGGAGAAGCTAAAGGTGTCTCTCATGGAATTGCTTCAGAGCATGCCGGAGGCTTTGACCATACTGTAAAGGTTTCCACTGAACCATTTATAGTGGCAGACATTTTGATTAAAAAAACATAAGCTTGATGTAACGTCTAGAAACCACAATGTGATTGTCTCCTTCCAACATCTTTTATATTCAAACACCTTTTCTCTCCTGATAGGGAGGATTAAAAGGACAATAGGAATTAAATAAAAAACTACAAACTGTTTATAGTAAAAAGTGGCCTCTACAGCAACACATGGGACGTGGAGTCAATATCCATCCATCCAT
>JBBPBX010000418.1:61651-77778 GCA_038048925.1 Garcialebias charrua | reverse complement strand
CAGCATGAAAAATCCAATAAAACAAAGAAAAGGAGAAGCTAAAGGTGTCTCTCATGGAATTGCTTCAGAGCATGCCGGAGGCTTTGACCATACTGTAAAGGCTTCCACTGAACCATTTATAGTGGCAGACATTTTGATTAAAAAAACATAAGCTTGATGTAACGTCTAGAAACCACAATGTGAGTGTCTCCTTCCAACATCTTTTATATTCAAACACCTTTTCTCTCCTGATAGGGAGGATTAAAAGGACAATAGGAATTAAATAGGTCGCAGGTCGCTTTCGTAAATGAGCCCATGAGGTTCAAAAGATTTACCTGACTAAATAAAGGTTGAATGAATAAATAAAAAAAACTACAAACTGTTTATAGTAAAAAGTGGCCTCTACAGCAACACATGGGACGTGGAGTCAATATGTATCATATTTTTGTCCTATAAGTCGTTTTTTGTTTTGTTTGTTTTTTTGCATAATTTACATGCCCTGCAACTTATTTGCAAGTGACATATTTATGGATTTTTTTCCCCCTCATATTTATAAACCAAGTTTTGGCTGAGATATGACCATTTATTCATTTTGACTGAAAATATTGAACACTGCCATTTTCAGCTACTAGATGACACTCGAGTAGTATGGTATGTCGTTGTAACATGTAATAGGTAAAAGTGGCTATAAACGGCTTGCCATAATCTGCCACCGTCGTCCAATCAGCTTCATTTTGCCGCGCCACCTCGGCAAAATGCAGCTAATTTGACGATTAAAGTGCATTTATTAAGTAAATGTTCAACTGAGATACACGTTTACTATAAAGTTGAGCAAACAAATAATTGTTTTTAAGTGTTAATCTTGTTAAATTCTTGTTAAAGTCCTCCCATGCACGCTCCTGCAGCCGCCATTTGGCTGCCAATCCATTTTTGCCACAACACCGGCCCACATTTCCGGGTTATCAGCGGTGACGCGCAATAGATGACACTTATACAGTGAAGCAATGCATTTATGGATTTTCACACTTTATTAGACATAGTTGGACTGATGCGACTTATGGGGCGGTGCAACGTGTACGGCAAAAAATACGGTAATATAAAAAAGTTTACCCAACCTCAATGATTGAAGCTAAATTTGTTTTAGTTTAAAATATTTGCTGTTCACTACAAAACATTTTTAAACTAAAAATATGTTATACATTAAGGTATTTTGTGGATAACCATACCTAATTGATGCAGAAGAGTAATGTTTTTATTTCCTCTCAAGAGCACTTTCTATATGTGCGCATGTCGTCAGTTTAGGCGCTTGTGTTCTATTTTTGCAAGGACTAGGTATTGATAAAATGTATGCATCACTGTCTCATGTTAAACTCAGTTTTAAAACCTGAAACTGAGTTGTGTCTGGATGCCTGATTGTTAATGTAAGTGTCACTGAAATGATTTATGTATTAAAAGAAGAATTAATATTTGTTGTTCAGTAGTTAGAATATTTTGGTTTTGGTTTGTTTAGTTTATGCTTTGAAAGTGTGATATTTGTGCAGGATGCATTTGTTCTGTTGTGAGGGTTTGTTCTGTTAGTGCCGTTGTCACAAGATCTGTGTGAACGAAGGGGAGGGGCTAGATTTTCTGTGCTCCACACACATGAGCGGTTGCCTAGAGACGACAGACGCGCAGCAGCCTTGGTGGTTCACTGACTGAAGAATGTATAAGACTGAAGAATGTATAGGATTGAAGAATGTATATGACTGAAGGTATTTATAACTGTTGTAAATATTGTACATCTTTCAGTCATGATGTTCTAATATTTTATGTTTATTTAGAATGTACTGTATAGGACAAGAAAAGTTTGCCTAGGACTTCTTTAGCGACGAGCGGCCACGAGGTATTTTTTGTTAAAGCATGTTTTACTGTTTCACTGTTTTTACTGTTTTACTGTTTTTACTGATTTACTGTTTTACATTTTATTTTGTACTGTCTGTCTTATTTCTGTAGTTTTCACGGCATTCATTAAAGCGCCAGTTTACACCAAAAGGCCGTGTCCGTGTATCGTCAGTTGGAAAACCGTTGTGCAGCCATCCTCTCTGCTAATAAAGAATCCGTGCCGGTGTTTCGTCAGTTGGAAGCAGCCACAGTGAAAACTCAACCGCCACCGTGCCCGGTAAGAAGGAAAGGACGTCTACAGCTGAGGGATGGTACTGCAGTGGTGCAAACACAAGGGGGCGCCACTGTCTAAGCTCAACGCTCACAAGCAACCAAGCCCAGTGAAAGTAATTGATTAAAGTGGAAATTAACAAAGGACAGTGTTGAAATATAATAAGTGACTAAGTTAAAAGTTAAGTTCAGAGCCACAATAGGTCTCTATAACAACTTTGTCAAAGAATAATTAATTTCTACTGAAATTCAAAGTAATGTATTGTTGTTTAAGAAAATAATTTGTTTTGCTTAAAATCAAACTAAGTGTGAAATTTACAAAGTTCCTGAAGTTGAAGCACTAAGAGTGACGCTCATTACAGTTAAAGTGTATAAGTAACAGTACTCACAAGGTAATAGTCAAGTTTTAAGTTACAAGTTTGAAGGATTATTGTAATTTGAATTTAGGACTTTGAGTGAAATCTATCCAGACTTACAAGATGACTGACAAGGATCATAAGGAGCAAATCCCAGAAGCACAGACTGTTCGTAGAAGTGAAAGAATAAGAACATTAAGCGAAAAGGGTAAAGAACTTCAAGAGGAAAAAGTCAAGAGCCTTCAAAACAAATATGTAGTCGCCTTTGAAAGATGGAAATGTGAAGTAAAACTGATCAAAGCAACACTAAGTAGGAAAGCTTCTGACAGTGAATTAAAGGAGTTGATTAAAGACTTAAACGCCACCTGCACAAACGTTCAAACCATCTACGAACAAATACGACAAATACAACCTCCTGATGCAGACACAAGGCGTAAAGTTGATGCATGTACTTCACTTTCAACATACATTGTCAAAAGAGCTGAAAAACAGCTACAGGGAGACTTCGTAGAAAGCGAAGAAGATCCGTGGCCAGATGTAGGATCATGCTTAGGATCTGAAAGCACTACGTCAAGGTCAAGATCACAAAGGTCTAAAGGTTCATTCCAATCATGCTCACAATTAAGCAAGAGACTGGAAGCAGAGGCAGAGGCAGCTGCATCCAAAGAAGTATTAGCAGTAATGGAGGAGCAAGAAAAGGAAGCAGCTGAACTACAAAGGTTAGAACGTCAGAAGTTCAAAAGACAGCTAGAAGAAAAGCAAGCCGAGCTCGAAAGACAGAGAGTAATTGACCAGCAGAATCTAGAAGAAAGGCAAGCCGAGCTCGAAAGACAGCGAGTAATTGACCAGCAGAATCTAGAAGAACAGGAACTAATAGAAGAAAAACGCAGAAAGATTGCACGCTTGGAAGAAATTAAAAAACTGAATGCAGCAAAGGCTCGAGCAAAGGTTTATGATGAAGGTGAAAGTATTTCTGAAGGTCGGAGTTTACTACGCAGTATTAAAACAGAAAGTGAAATTCAAGCAATTCCTACCGTAACACACGTTCTCTTTCAAGCTCCAAGTTTGACACAAGTCACACAAGCTCCTTTTAGATCTGTGCTGCATCCTACACTCCTAAACCAAGCTCAACCAGATCTTGGTGAACAACCTCAGGTCACCACAATCCAAACACTTAAAGTATCGAGCCCACCATTCATCCCACAAGTCACACAAGCTCCCTTTGGATCTGTGCTGCACATCCCCACAGTCCTAAACCAAGCTCAGCCAGATCCTGGTGAACAACCTGAGGCCCCCACAAACCCAACATTCCAAGCATCAAGCTCACCATTCATCCCTCCAGCCACACAAGCCTCATCTGTTGCAATTCAACAACAGCTAAATTATGAGCTGGTTACCATACTAGCAGAAGCAATAAATGCTAATCGCCTTCCAACTCCAGAACCTGCATTGTTCACTGGCGACCCTTTAAAGTTTAAAGACTGGCAGTTGTCATTTGAAATCCTGATCGAAAGAAAAAACATTCCCAAGAACGAGAAACTTTATTATCTCAGAAAGTACCTTGGTGGACCGGCAAAGAGAGCAATTGAAGGTCTTCTCCTAGTGGGCACAGACGAAGCATACGATTCAGCTTGGAAGGTGCTAGAAAAGCGTTTTGGAAGTCCATTCACCATAGGAAAATGTTTCAGAGACAAACTTAATAATTGGCCTAAAATAAACTCCAAAGATGGAAGTGAGTTGAGAGAGTTTGCTGACTTCCTTAAGACTTGTGAAGCTGCAATGTCACATATAACAGCATTAGAAGTTCTCAATGACTGTATGGAAATTCAGAAACTTTTGCTAAAACTTCCAGAGTGGCTGACTACAAGATGGAGCCGGACAGCTATGGAAATAACAAGAAGGGCTGGCGATGAAAGGTACCCATCCTTTCACATGTTTGTTGATTTTATATCCACTGAAGCTGACATAGCTTGTGACCCCATTGCCTCAGTACAAGCTCTGAAAGATTTGGAAATGAGTGAACGCAAACACTCAAGAAGCCAAGTCATTCAAGCAAGAACATTAACAACAGACTCAAGCCACACATGTACTATAACATGTCTTTTCTGCAAAGAAAACAGTCACACACTCGATGAATGTTTAAAATTCACAGAAAACCCTGTTCAAGACCGTATCAAGTTTGTACAAGCAGAAAGGCTGTGTTTTGGATGTTTAAAGAGAGGACATCGTTCGAAGGAGTGTGATGTCAGGAGCACATGTGAAAAATGTAAAAGAAAACATCCTACATGTTTACATGATGACAAGTTCGTTGAACGTAAAAAGGTAATATCTACAACGAGCGATAACACTCAAGACGAAGAAGAAGCCGACACTAAAGAAGAAGCTGAACCAGCGGTCTCTAATAGAGTAACCCGATCAAGTTCAGGCACATTAACATCCTCTATAGTACCTGTCTGGGTTTCATCAAAAATTCACCCAAACAAAGAAGTTTTAGTATATGCCCTCCTTGACTCACAGAGTGATACATCTTTCATCTTGGATGAAGTAGCTCAAGATCTTGATACGGATAAAGGTAAAGTCAATCTGCGACTGTCGACTATGTCCACCAAGTCAACAGTAATACTATGTGACAAGCTAGTTGACCTTCAAGTTAGAGGATATGAACATGAAAGAAGAATCACATTGCCTCCAGTCTATACAAGAGAGTTTATCCCTGTCAACAGATCACATATTCCAACGTCTGAAACCGCCCTAAAGTGGCCTCACCTTGAAAGGCTGGCAAATAAGCTACCTCCTTTGCTAGAATGCAAAGTTGGTCTACTTATCGGCTATAACTGTCAACAAGCCCTCCTGCCACGCAAAGTTCTCGCAGGCAAAGAGAACCAACCTTACGCACAGTTAACCGATCTCGGTTGGAGCATAGTTGGCGGCTTGCCTCAAGTTCAAGATCATAAAGACGTCATCAGCACAAGTCACAGAGTCATTGTTCGTGAAGAAACCCCTGTGCCACAATCAGCAGTTGAACCCAAACATGTTCATTTTGTATGTAACACACAAGTAAAGGAAGTTAGCCCAATTGATGGGATAAAGACTTTAGAACCTGATTTTCGTAAGCACAGAACAGACAACCACCCAGTCTCACGGGACGACAGGTTCAGGTCAAAGGTGACCAAAGGCAAAAAACGAAAGAAAAATGGGCACTACAAACTCCCATTACCACCCAAAACAGAAAATCCAGCTGATCAGACCTCAAAGAGTTTAAACGCTACTCAACTAAAGGAATCAAACCGTTTGAAGAACCCTTATCTCCTTTGGGAACAAGATATTCCAGTCAAAGAGGAAATAGTAAGAGAAGCTGAAGAAACAGATTTTCAACTAAGTAAAGATCATACACACAGAGTGCAGTCAAAGGAAGTGAATCCAGTTCTAGAGCGTTTAAAGAAGTTCTCTGATTGGTCGAGAGCTGTAAAGGCTATTGCTAGACTCAAGCGATTCATCAAAGAGTTTAAAGGTGTTCAACAAAGAACAAACAAACCAACAGATCTGGAAGAGAGAAGAGACACAAAAATGTTCATTTTCAAGCTAGTGCAAGGAGAAGCTTTCGTTAAGGATACAGAAAGGCCACAAACCTCCAAAGACGACAGAAATGCCACAGAAAGTTTCACGAAACCTGCAAGTGAACGACATTGTGATTCTACAGGATGATAATGCTCCAAGATGTAAATGGAAACTAGCTTTAGTAACAGAGACTTTAGAAAGTCTAGACGGCAAGGTTCGAAAAGTGAAAGTAAAGACTAGTGAAACTACATTCGACAAAGGAAAACCACTGACAAGGTTAATATACCTAGAAAGACCTATTCACAAGGTAGTGACCTTACTTGAGACTGACACACACAGTAAATAGAATAAGATTGACACTCTTTTAAAAAATCCCATTGAGAACCAATTGGTGATTTTGGTGGGAGTGTAAGTGTCACTGAAATGATTTATGTATTAAAAGAAGAATTAATATTTGTTGTTCAGTAGTTAGAATATTTTGGTTTTGGTTTGTTTAGTTTATGCTTTGAAAGTGTGATATTTGTGCAGGATGCATTTGTTTTGTTGTGAAGGTTTGTTCTGTTAGTGCCGTTGTCACAAGATCTGTGTGAACGAAAGGGAGGGGCTAGATTTTCTGTGCTCCACACACATGAGCGGTTGCCTAGAGACGACAGACGCGCAGCAGCCTTGGTGCAGAGCCATATAAAGTGAGAGTTGCGACACTTCCATAGAGATCCGTTGTAAGAATGGAATGCGGAAGTCACGTGGGTCATGGAGGGGGCGATTTGTTCCATGCTCTGTTTAACAGTCTGACTCTGCCTGCAGTAGCGCTCCGTTGCCGCCAGAGGGCGCAGCTCCACAAGGTTTCCATGGCCGTTGTTTGGAACGATTGACTGCCAGTTGGCGACTTCAAAGAGTGTCAGAACTCTCTATATATACGGCTCTGCCTTGGTGGTTCACTGACTGAAGAATGTATAAGACTGAAGAATGTATAGGACTGAAGAATGTATATGACTGAAGGTATTTATAACTGTTGTAAATATTGTACATCTGTCAGTCATGATGTTCTAATATTTTATATGTTTATTTAGAATGTACTGTATAGGACAAGAAAAGTTTGCCTAGGACTTCTTTAGCGACGAGCGGCCACGAGGTACTTTTTGTTAAAGCATGTTTTACTGTTTTACTGTTTTTACTGATTTACTGTTTTACATTTTATTTTGTACTGTCTGTCTTATTTCTGTAGTTTTCACGGCATTCATTAAAGTGCCAGTTTACACCAAAAGGCCGTGTCCGTGTATCGTCAGTTGGAAAACCGTTGTGCAGCCATCCTCTCTGCTAATAAAGAATCCGTGCCGGTGTTTCGTCAGTTGGAAGCCGTTATAGTACCTTTTGTCCCTCAGGGAGATCCGTTAAAGTCATCCACAGGTGTCGAATCGCGATGACCACTTCCGCCATGCCTCTGCCTTGAACAACAGCGGCTGTCCCCATCATGCGGAGCACAAAGTGTGTTGCCCTGCAGGCTTCATCCAGCAAGTCAGCGGCAGCCTGCTTGTCCGTCGTTACCTGCAACTGTTGCAGTTTTTCAGCTAGGTAAGCCTGCATCAATGCAGATGCGTTCATGGCGCGCGTCGCAAGTCCCTGAGCTCTGTAGCACTTCTCAAGTAGAGATGCTGAAGCTCGACAAGCCTTGCTGGGGAGAGTTGGTTTTGTCCCGGATGACTTAGGAGCTAGGTGAGACGCTAGTGTGTCCTCAATTTGAGGTACGTTAGCTATTCCCACCTCATCCATCCCGTCGACGTCGAGGAACTGTGAGAGGGGAAGGAGCATGGGGGCTCTTGGCTGAGCCCAGGTGCGAGTTAGTTCTGTGAGGAAGTCCGGGAACACGGGCATCCTTTGCCTCGTGGCGGCCTGCTGCTTCGAGTAAAAATAGTTTCCTGCCAGCCTCGTGACCTGTTGGCGAGGCGGAGGCTCGGGCCATGGGATGTGCAACGCGTCCGCTGCTCTGTGGCACAGGTCGAACAGAGCAGGGATGGAAAAGTCGGTTTCTGGGAGCACAGGTACCGGGGTCTGGGAGAGGTTTTCTCCCTGATCCTCCAGTTTGACGTCTGCGTCCTCCGCTGAAAATTCGCCCGAGGCTGAAATCGAGATCTCGTCCTCGTTCATCATGCCTCGAGTGTCGAACTCGACTGTTAAGTCCACCATAGGAGCCAGCACGTCAGGGCTGTCACCCCATTCGACTCGTGTGCTGTCGTGCAGAGCCATGTTCTCGAGCTCCGGCGTGGGAGTGAGAGGCTCTGTGGTATCCGCATCCACTGGTACTGCTGAAGCGCCCATGGCTTTGGCGACGAGGTCAACCCGGTGCCGTAGCACCGCATCCAGCATCAGGTTGCAGTGTGGGCAAAAGTCGGGCGCATCCAGCGCTGTTTTTGTGTGTAACATTCCCAGGCAGACGGGACAGGCCTCATGGGTGTCCGTTGTCACGAGGGAGAAACCGCATCCGCTGGGACATGCCCGCGAAGTTGGGCTCACCGTCCCGTTGGTTTTTCTTGGAAGTCTTGTCTTTCGCTTTCCTTTCTCCGGAGGCATGTCCGAGATAAGGCGAGCGAGTCCTTCCAGAATCCTTTTTCTTTTTCCTTGAAATGTCTCCTCCGTCACGTCGCTTTCGCTGGCTAGCTCGCTAGGAGTTAGCAAGGGTAGCTGTTGTGGCGTAGTTAGCGCCGTCGAGCAAAGCAATCTGTGGAGAGAGGAGAAGAAAATACTTTGGGGTTAAGAGAAAATGTGCCGGACTAGCTTTCGCTAGTCCAGCAATACGCAGGAATAATTCTCTGTGCGCTCTGTGCAGGGAGCAAGCTCACCTCAAGTTGAGCGATGAAGCAACAGAGAAGTCCCACGAAGAGGTAGTTCAGGTTTAGCGAGGTGAAGGGCAAAAAAGAGAAAGATGGATGGGCGTCAGCCGCTTAAGTACCCAGAGGGCGGGGCCTCTGGCACGGTGTTGACGCCCTAGCCATAAAGGCGTGAGTGTATTCTTTCAGGTAATCGCACGGGGCGCATTTCCCATAGCAAGTATGTTGCACCGAGAGACCAGACTGAAAGGGAACAAGGCGTTATTGGCAGATTGTGTCAACCACAGGCATATTATGTCTATGGTGTTAACTGGTTCGACATTAGCGACGTCTCAGGTTCAAATGGTGGCATCTACCTATATAATTCTTTTACCACCTTTCTTAACACAGAACTTCCGGTTACATTTCAAAATAAGAGCAACGTAAATGGGTAGTGGGGAGGGCTAAATATTTGTTTTTAATACCTAGCTGTTACATAAAAAAAAATCTGTTTTGGTTGTTGAATAAGATGAAAATAGTTACAATCGATTCATAAATAAAGAAAACTAAAGTAACCAAAATAGTAATGATACTTGGGACAAAGAATGTTTCCTTTAACTTCACATTTTCTTGGTCAACCTTTTAAAGCAGTCACTGCAGATGAGTGATTTTCAGTTTCTGAAGATTTCTGCAACTGGAGCAGACCTGTATTTCTGCTTAGTGTTGAAATATAATTTAAGGAACATGCAGTTAAACACACCATTTTAAATAACTAATTAGATCAATGTTTTAACTCTTCATACAGTGATGAGAGCTGGAAACAGTCTTTACAAACAGTTATACATTTAATAAAGTTACAAAAGATCATTTTACTAAGTGCCTCAAAACAGGTTGTTGGATAATAGTTGATCAAGATTCTGTTGAACCCACCTCTTGGTCTGAACGTTTGGGGTAATTCATACAGGTTTAGTGCTGACTTTTTATTCTTCATTTACAGGTTGAATCTGTTTCTACTGGATGATCTGTGAGCTCTGTGATGGAACACGCAAAATAAAATTGTGAATAATTTATATTTGATCAGGGGAAATGCACTTTACAATCACGTGATTCCACAGCTGTGATGGACGAGCGGAACAGATTAACTGGGTTTACATTTCTCCCTTTTTTCAGCAGATTAATTAATGTTGAATGAATGCTTAATGTTCCCTGCACATGTGATTACCGTTTTTATCCAACAGGTTAAGGTTGTGGAACACACAGCAGAGCAAAACTGAAAGCTATGCACCATAACTCATGTTCCCTGAAGGAAGGGAACGAGGTGTAACATACTTGCTATGGGAATTGCGCCCCCGCCCGATTACCTGAAGGAATACAATCACGCCTTTTACGGCAGGGGGCGTCACCCCGCGTCAGAGGTACCGCCTTTCAGGTACTTAAGCGACTGACGCCCCTCCATCTTTCTCAGAAATTGCACTTCACCGAGCTTCCAGCATTGAAAAGGGCCAGCTATGTTGCACCTCGTTCCCTTCCTTCAGGGAACATGAGTTATGGTGCATAACTTTCAGTTCCCTTTCAGTTCTGTCTCTCGGTTCAACATACTTGCTATGGGAACGTAATTCATTCATGCCCTTGAAATGCTCAGCAAATTGCATGTGAGAACTTCCATCCTAAGGGACGAGCATCTCTTAGCTGCTTACTACAAGGAATGCAGAAAGCAGATGTCAAGAGGAAAAAAGACCAAATGTGAGAGACATTCACATGATGTCTCACATGACCATTTATATATCACTAACTAGAAACAGCCCAAGCGTGCTTCAGTAGCATGAGTACTCATCGACTCCTGTTCCCTTTTGAGCAGGAGGAGCGATGTTTTCCTCCTTTGTTGTTGTTTTCCCGTCTCGACTGACAAGTGGAGCCCATCCTGATGTAGGAGATCAGACAAGGAGAGGGGAAACCTTTCCATTAGACGTCTCCCAGGCAAGAAACATAAACATCAAGGAAACCTCCTGTGAATGTTATTGCTGCTTGTGTCGGGACAAAGCAACCAAAACCCTAGGCTTTCAGCCAGTACCTCTCAGAGACTATAGAGTTGCCACAACCCTGGACATGGATGTAGAAGCTGTCCACGTGCCTGAGTCAGTAGGTCCCTGTGAGGAGGCAAATGCCATGGTGTTCCTGATAACATTGAGATCAGCTCCGGAAACCACAGTTTCTGTGGCCATCTGGGAGCTATGAGGATCAAGGAGAGGGCTCCCCGTCTTACCTGTTCCAATGTCACCCCGATCAGAGGGACAGGTGGAAAGGCGTAGTAGAGCACTCCTGCTGGCCAATCATGTACCAGAGCGTCTATTCCCAACGGAGCATCTGTCTCCTTCAGGGAGAAATAGAGGTCACGGTGTGAGCTAACTCTGCAGGCGAACAAGTCCACAGAGGCTCTGCCGAAACGTGGCCATATCTGTTCCACGATCCGTGGGTTCAGGCTCCATTCCTACGCCAACAGAGGCCCTCTTGAAAGGGCATCTGCTCCATAATTCAGATCACCAGGGACATGAGTTGCCCTAAGTGACAGAACTCTTGGAGCACACCACGTGAGCATCCTCCGTGTCAGATCAAGGAGGGCCCGGGATCTCGTCCCTCCTTCTCTGTTGATGAAGGACACCGTGGTCCTGTTATCTGATTTTACCAGAATATGATGTCCGGCAACCAGACCTTTACTGAAGAAGTATTTTAGTGACAGGAATACGGCCAGTAATTCCAGGAAGTTAATATGTAATTTGGCTTCCTGCTTGTTCCAAAGGCCGCGGGCGTTCTGGTTCCTGCAGATCGCTCCCCATCCTGTTTTTGAGGCGTCCGTCATGATGACTACACGGGACGACACCCTTCCCAGTGAGACCCCTTCCGTGAAAACGGACGGATCTCTCTAAGGTCCCAGGGCCTTTAGACACTCTGGGTCTATTTTAACCTTTTCTGCTTGTCTGGGCAGAACGGGTTGTATTTGTTGGTTAAATCAGACCTGTATGGCCTGCATTTTCAATAATGCACGTGGCACACAAGGAATGGCTGCCACCAAGAGGCCCAACAGCCGTTGGCAGGTTTTCACAGGGACCCGTTGGTCCAGTTTAAATCTTCCCAGGCAATGGCAAATGGAGGAGACTCTCTCCTTCGAGAGCCATGCTCTGTATTGGACAGTGTCAATCTGTACACCCAGAAATACGGTAACCCGTGACGGAGTCAGATCGCTTTTCTGTAGGTTTATGAAAAAACCGAGAGACTCCAGGTGAGAGATCATCTCAAGGGAGTGTGACAGTGCTTGCTCTCTGCTTCCAGCCAGAATTAGCAGGTTGTCCAGGTAATTCAAGACCCTGAGTCCTTGATTCCTAAGAGGGGTCAGGGCTGCATCCAGACATTTAGTAAATGTACGCGGAGCAGTCTTTAAACCGAAGGGTAAGGCTTTGAATTCATAAGCGTTACCTTCAAATGCAAAACGGAGGAACTTTCTGTGTCTCCTCCACACGCCTATATGGAAATAGGTATCTTTCAAATCCATTGTACATGCGTAGTCTCCTGGTCTCACAGACTGGAGAACTTGCCGCAGTGTAAGCATCCTGAACTTGAAAGTTTTAATTATTTTATTGAGAGTCCTGAGATCCAGAATCGGTCTCAAGGAACGGTCCTTTTTGGGCACCAGGAAGTACTTGCTATAGAGTCCGGAGCGTAGTTTGCGTCCTGAGACCAAACTAATCACTCCCTTTTTCAGCATTGTTGAAACTTCCTCCCTTAGCACGTGCGCGCGTGCAGGGTTGATCTTAGATTGCAACACCCCTGAGAAACGGGGCGGTCTCTTTGAGAACTGCAACTTGAGCCCGTGACATATTGTTGTCATGACCCAATCATTTGGCAGACACGCCTCCCAGGCCTGCGCATGCGCGCTGAGCCTGGATGGCATGTTGAATTGTAGCTCCTCGTGTTTCAGGTCTGAGGGGGTGACCTTTGACCCCTCTCGTACCCTTTCGAGCAGGTTGCTCGGCCCAACAGAAGATATTGCGAGATCAGGCCGTATTCGGCGAATCTCGTGTATCTTGCTGTGGTTCATAGTTCGACTGCAAGGTCTGGGTTTTATAAAAATGGGACTCAAGTCAAGAACTAGGGCAGTCTGTGCTGTGGTACTTTTATTTTTGTACATGTCTGAAACAGTGTCTGTTTTGTTTACATATACAGTAGGCGAGTCATGTTTGGTACGCGCATACATGTCACCAGCTCCTCGTGATTCTCTATGAGCAGAGACTGGGACCAGAGGGTTAGGTTCCCGTACCTCGTGGGCGGGCGAACCTGTAAAATTATCAGTTTGTCCTGGTTCATCTGGTCCGGAACTGGTTTCCGTAGGAAGAGGTCGAAGCAGCCCTCGGACGGTACTGCGAAGCCTCACAGTCCCCAGCGGATCTCTTTCCTGGGAGACCACGCGTGTTTTCCGTTGGTGGGGCGAATTTTTTCCTTGGCAAACCCTCGCGGAGGGCATCCGCTTGTTTGCGTCTTTGTTCCAGCCTTGTCTGGACACAATCCAGAGCTCTTCCGAAGAGTCTCATCGACTCGATCGGGTGCTGTAGGAAGGTGGACCTTTGGTTTTCCGGGAGGTCCGACAGTGTTAGCCAAAGATGGCGCTGGGCAACAACTATTTCTGCCATTGCTTTGCCCTGGGAAATAGCTACTGTCCCCATCATGCTGAGCACGAGGTCTGAGGCACGGCGGGCCTCCTCTATGGCCTCGTTGTGGCTTGCTCGTCCTTTATTAGCCGGATATCCTGTAGTTTTTCTGTCAGGTAGGCCTGTAGCATGCTCGACGTATTCATTGCGCGAACCGCGAGGCCTTGGGCCTTGTAGCACTTGTCGAGTTGTTTCTCCGAAGCGCGACAGGCTTTGCTGGGCAGCATTGGTTTCATCCCCGTGGCTGTGGGGGCCAGGTGAGCTACCAGAGACTCCTCTATTGAGGGTGTGCTGGCAAGGCCCAGAGCCTCCATTCCCGTGACATCCAAGAGTCGGGACAATGGTAGCATAATAGGAGCCCTGGGTTCTGTCCAGGAGCGTTTGAGTTCTGTTAGAAAATCCGGAAAAATTGGCATTTTCTGCAATATTGTCAGTTGCTTCACGTAGAAATAGTTTCCTGCCAGCCTCGTAGCCTGTTGGCGAGGCGTGGGGTCTGGCCACGTGACCTGCAGGGCATCAGCGGCCCTATGGCACAGGTCGAACAGGGCAAGCACTGACAAGTCCGGTTCCGGAAGGTTCTGCGCCAAGTTCTGAGAGGAGTGAATAGTCTCTCCCTTGTTACCATAGTCGGCGTCTATGTCGGACACTTCTGGCATTGAGTTGTTGACGGCAAGAGAGGAGTCAGACACGTTGTCCTCTCCGACCTGGCTACCGTACTCCAGGTCCACGCTTTCAGGCTCTAGTTCTGGAGCAGGCAGGTTAGTGCGACATGCGACCTTCATTGCCGCGGTCCTTGCCATAGATTTGGCCAACGTGTCCGTGCGGCGTTTCCTCACTGTGGCCATCATTCGACGACAGTGGAGGCAGGAGTCGGGGGATTCCAGTACTTTCCTTGCGTGCAGGATCCCTAGGCAGACAGGACAGGCCTCGTGGGTGTCCGTCGCCGAAAGGGAGTAGCCGCAGCTGCTGGGGCATGGGCGCGAGCGAGGACTCGTCGTCCTGGTTTTATTCTTCTTTGTCCTCCGTTTTCTTTTCTCGGGAGTCATGTCCGGTGACGAGAAGAGTAGAAGTTTCCCTTTTGTTCGAAGCCGTCTTCTCTGTCGTCTTGCTTTCGCTAGTAGACTGCTAGTTGGGTTAGCAGAAGTTAGTGACGCAGTTAGCGTTATCGAGCGAAACTGCGGGAGAGAAGAAAACTTTGGGTAAGTAGAAAAATGTTGGACTAGCTTTCGCCAGCACAGCAGTATGCAGGAAAATTCTCTCTGTACGCTTAGTGTACGGAGCTAGCTCACCTCGATCAAGTGATGCGACAACAGAGAGGTCCCGCGATGTTCAGGTGTTTCAGCGAGGTGAAGGGCAAAAAGAGAAAGATGGAGGGGCATCAGTTGCTTAAGTACCTGAAAGGCGGTACCTCTGACGCGGGGTGACGGCCCCTGCCGTAAAAGGCGTGATTGTATTCCTTCAGGTAATCACACGGGGGCGCAATTCCCATAGCAAGTATGTTGCACCGAGAGACCGAACTGAAAGGGAACTAATCACATTAACTAACTAACAAACTAACCAAGAGTAAATGACTGGTTTAAATGAATGGTCTGAATGACTATAGACCGGTGGCCCTCACCCCGATAGTCGCTAAATGTTTTGAGAAACTGGTCATGTCCCACATCAAGGCAACCGTCAACATCAATGAGGACCCTCATCAATACGCATACCGTGAGAACCGATCAACAGAGGACGCCATTTCTTCCGTGGTCCACACTGCTCTCACCCACCTGGATCAGAAAGACTCATACGTGCGTCTGCTCTTTGTGGACTTCACATCTGCCTTCAACACCATGATCCCCCAAACTCTGATAGACAAACTATCTACACTTGGACTAAGCCCCTCTATTTGTAACTGGATACTAGACTTCTTAACAGACAGACCACAGTCCGTGAAGATCCACAACTTCTCCTCCTCCACCATAACCCTCAGCACTGGCTCTCCTCAGGGATGTGTGCTGAGCCCCCTTCTGTTCACTCTGCTCACATATGATTGTACAGCCACACTTCCAGGCTGTCATATTGTTAAGTTTGCAGATGATACAGCGGTGGTGGGATGCATCACAAACAATGATGAGTCCAGCTACAGACAGGAGGTGGAACACCTGGAGAGCTGGTGCAAAGAGAACAATCTTCACATGAATGTGAAGAAGACAAAGGAGATGATTGTGGACTTCAGAAGGAACAAACACACCCATGCCCCACTGGTAATAGGTGGGTCTGCAGTGGAAGTGGTCTCCAGCTACAAATACCTGGGTGTACACTTGAATGATAACCTCAGCTGGAGCAACAACACCACCAGCCTGATCAAGAAAGGTCATCAGAGACTCTACTTCCTCAGACGGCTGAGACGAGCCGGTCTGAGCAGCCCAGTTCTCACCTCGTTCTACAGGTGTGCAGTGGAGAGCATCCTGTGCTCCAGCATCAACGTGTGGCATGGAGGCTGCACAGTTGAAGAAAGAAAAGCTCTGCAGAGAGTGGTGAAGGCTGCACAGAAGTCTGTTGGAGTCAGTCTCCCCACCATCACAGATACTACACCT
>JBBPBX010000418.1:0-47337 GCA_038048925.1 Garcialebias charrua | reverse complement strand
ATCTCATGCTGGACCTTCCTGAGCCTGGACATGTGGGTGTTGGCTTGTTCCTCCTGTGAGGTTTCCAGATGGAAAATTGTGTTTATAGTGCACAAGATTTTTTAATGGTATAATTTGTGCTGCTTTGTCAAATACATTACTGTATACTGTTTCACTTACAGCCTCCTCGGCTTGTCTCTTGTAAGCCTTGACTTTAAGCTGCAGTTTGTCCACCAGATCCTGAAGTCTGGTCAAATTCTTCTTGTCCTCCTCAGTCTGGAAGGAGTTAAAACAAAAATTAGTCAAAAAACAAAGAGGAAAAGGTGGAAAAAACATTTGTGTGTATTAAAAATATTTATCAGAACTGCCATCCAGGAGGGCTTCACGCTCAAGGACACCTTCCAGTGTGATGGGCAGGTAGGCTTTCTTAGCCACCCCCCTTTGCATAAAGTTACACAGAAACCACTTGGGTCTTGGTACACGTTTCCGTTCACGTGTACCTCTGTCTGTGTAATCTTGTTTACTGTCAGCATCTTGTTGGCTGACAGTATCATGACCTTCAGGATGTCGTTGTTTGTCAGCAATTGGTTTGCTGTCAACATCCATGGCAATGTTGGTAGTAGTGTGCGCTGAGTTATTTGTGTGCTCTGAGTCTTTGTGAAAGACAGTGCTACACATCGCTCCAGGTTGGTCAATGTTGATAGTGTCATTATCAATGATAATGCCACTCATTGTATCAGGTTGGTCAAGCACAGTAACATTCAAATCTACTGACAAACTACTTACTTCCTCTGTCTCTTCCGAGCATAGAGGTGTTGGGCCATTGTTTCGGGACATTCGTGACTCTTTGCCTGTTTCGAACTGTTCAGTTCGAGGCGCGGGAGGTGCAGTTCCAAGGCTCGGGGCTGTCTGTTGGGACAACGCATAGTTACATGAGTATAGGTCCCCATCCTTCAATTTCTTTTGAAGTCCACCCGCCGATTGACCTTGGTTTTCACCCATCTGGTACGATCTGAACCATTTTGGTTTCTTTCTCCCGCGGATACCCCCACTTTGTGGTTTGTCAGGTTGAAAGGTCTGTTTCTTTTCGCCTTTGTTAGGAGAGGGAGTTGATGAACTTGTCCCTTCTAGCTCCAGCGAGTGGGATTTGACCGCTTCATTCGGGGACACCTGTAAGGGTGTTTTGGCTAGCATGTTAGCTGCAAAGACATCCGCAGCACACTCTACTATTTCATTCAAAGATGTTGCTTCTAAATCACCCCAGGCCAAGTTCCATGGCAACTCGAATCTAACATCAGGGATTAGATTATCCCTGAAAACAGATTTGAAAAGCGTCTGCTCTTCCAGGTCAGGTTCCATCATGTCACCTATATACGCCTTCAAAATTCTGGCAAAGAAAAAATATGGATGTTCATCGTTTCTCTGCAAGACATTTCGGGCAGCTGAGTAGTCACCACACAATGAGAAAGATTTTTCCTCTGTGCAAGGTGCAGGGGGAGCCAGTTCATGGCTCCGGGGTTCCTCTTGGTACCCTCTGATGTATGGGTCTTCTAGAGGCACATACTGTATGAGCCTTGGACGCGTACCGTCTTGAACTTCCATCTTTAACTTGATTTTTTGTGAAAATCAATAAGACAGTTCGAATTTTAATGTGTGCAAATAAATCTTCACTTTTAATGCAGCACTGAGTCAATCAAACTAATCAGCTGTCTGGTTTAAGTGTTTCACTGTGTAATAAGTATTTCTATTCATAGGTACCTTCTTCAGGTTTTACCCTCAAATGAATTGTAAAAGTTAAATGCCTTTTTGCAGTGTTAACTTTAAAATATAACTTATTTTTCAACAACAGTTACTAACTAACCCAAGCATGACGTCCGTTTTACTTACTCAAACACTATTTAAAAGATTCGAAATAAATACATTGTTCACACTAAAATGTACCCAGAATGCTGCTCCATTATGCCTTAAAAAAGATGTATTGCAGTTTGGCTAAACTGTTTTGCTGTATTTTGACAGTTATCAGGAGTGAAAAATGGATTACCTGTTTATTTTAAATATTTTTTATCTAAAATAAACTGGAGGTGTTTGTGTGCTTAGCATAACATGACAGATGGCATTCCAAATAAAAATCAGTGACTTTTATCAATTTGTTGTCTGTTGACATCCTCAAAGTTGTTCTGCTATCTTTGTTTTGATTTTTTGTGAAAATCAAGTCAGCAGATGCTTTCTGTTTATTTTAAATTTTGTATTTAAAATAAACTGGAGTCATTAATTTTACACAGAAAAACGTTAAAAATGCAATTTTTAACTAAAAGTGTACAGTGTACACCAATTCTGTTTAAAATTCAGAGATGTGAAGAGCTTAATGTGGAAATTCTCTGTTCTCCATCATTTTTTTAATTTATTTTATTTAATCTGAAAATCAAATAAAAGATGCTTTTTGAGTGTTATTTTAAATCTCTTCAGTATTTAAAATGAGCATCAATTGTTCGTCTGTACCTCTGTTATTCAAAAATTCTTTATTTAAAATAAACAGGATTTTTTGTTTGTGTACAGAACAATTTTAAAGCTGGTAATTTCACCATAAAAATGCTGACTTTTTCATGATGTTTTTTTTTTAGAAAACTCATCTATTAACGTCTTTTAACCAACAGGGGGCAGTTTTGAGTCTTAATTTATCACGTGGAGACTGAATTATTTCATTCAGTATTTAACTGAAAAACTACCTTTTAGAGTTAGTTTCTAGTATGTTCGTGATAAACGCTCGAACTGCGGTCTTGTCAGAGACAAATTTATGTTGTTAGACAGTTTAGATGGCTTAAATTGAGTTTTTTAAACTTTTAGTGAAACCACTTTTCACCGTGTGTGTGTGAACTGCGTCTGATTGTCACTCAATGTGCATCAGGAAATGACGACAAGAATGGGCGGGCCAACGCAGCGTGCGTAGCGCGTCACCAGCTTCGTACGTAAGCGAGGCGGAGCTCGCTACAAAATACGTGACGTCAACAAATCAATCACAGCGTATGTAGTTCATTCTACAAGCCTACACGGCGAATGTAGATCCTTACCTTCGACCAATGTCGTGCCGGAAATGACGACAAAATGGGCTGGTCGCAACGGCGTGCGACGTGATTGACAGCTCACAACAGCGAATCAGCGTTCGCCACAAGAGTGATTGACAGCACACAACAGCGAATCAGCGTTCGCTACAAGAGTGATTCACAGCACACAGCACTCGTTTCATCCAATCACAGCTCATAAACAAACATGTAGACACACGTCTTCTTAACGTTAGCTTGCACAGCAGAAAACAATTTCACAGCTCTGTAAAACAACTCAAACGCTACAATTTAACTTCCCAAAATGCTGAAACATGCGGCGCGCACATCTAGACAGGCCAACTTAGTCACGCTCAGTAACCCAGCACTGCAGCTGTTGAACAACACGGACTCTCACGGAGTCACTCAAGGTCGGTTCCGTCCACGTTAAAGGAGCAGAACTCGGGTTTCACGAACCACTAACCGACACGTTCTAACATATATGCTGCTTCGACCTTCTTTAAAATGTAAAAACCACAACAGCAATCTTGTAGATGTTAAATTAGCTTCCAGGCACTATGACTCGGCGGTCATTTCAACAAAGCTCCGTACAGGAGTCTGTGCGAGTGAGCTGGATCGGAACCGAACCAGAACCTCCACAGACTACGGCTGACAAAAACTTCACCTGAATGCTTCCAACAGCGCTTGCAGTGTTGAAACGAATAACAATCCCTCAGCCTCAAATGATAAAAACACGCAGAATCTGCCTGCTTTGAACACTTCCAGCCAAAATTATTATCCTCAGAGTTTAAAACTTGGATCCCTTTATGCAAACATGACGTTACAAGTTCATGACTGAGACCACAGATTTATCAATAAACTTTTAGAAGCCGATACGAGGCCACCAGATGAAGTAAACATGAGGGTAACCACCATATTGTGACTTTAAACACGTACGGTGCCACCCAGATGTAAAGGGGTTAAAGGGGGTCAGTTTAATACTGACCTCCTTTTTACCTTAATTTACTTATTCAGATTGAATAGTAATTTCACGGATTCTCTTCTTTTTCAGTTTATTCAATATTTCTGTGATCTTTATGATGGATAAATAAACAGAGCCATTAAGTGACAATGGACACGTTAACTTAGTTTGATATGTCAAAGAGACACTATCATTTATTTAAAATAAATCAACTAAATTAACACCATTACACTTGATTGACATGATTTCACTTTCTTTCAATTCAAATACGTCAGCACACTTAAATTTAACACAACAGACATAAATATTAGATGTTACACATATTTAGTCTGAGGGGCATTTCAGCTTAAAATATAGTTTCCAGCTTAGGTTGAGAGGGAAAAGAAATAGGAGGAAAGATTTAAGAAGAACATTATCCTGAGCATGAGACCAGAGTGACACTTTTCATCCGACTTCTGCTAAAATCCAGGTACGTTTTGTAAACAGCTCCTTTACCTTTTGACGACCGCCCGGTAAGAGGGAAGACACCAGCCTTCAGATGCACAGAGTCCTTTAGTCCCAGCACGTCCAAAACTGGTTTTAGTTTACGTCTCCAACGTCTCCTGGTTTTGCTTGGTCATCAGAGAATATGTCAGCTTCAGGCCTCTGACTTCAAGATAAACTTATTCCAGGAGGGAATAAACAAAGTTTTTGAGCTCGGCTTGTTCGAAGTGGACTCATAACAGCCTGTTATCAGTCCTTAGCTGAAGACGCCGGTCGTTAGCTCTTGACCACACGTGTCCAGCTCTTGGGAAAGTTCACATTTCTTTGGAAGTTCCCAGCAACTCTCTAGCTTCTTGCCGACTCTGAAGCCTTCAGCACAGCTCAGACTAGTACTTAAGGAAGGACCAGTCGAGGAGTTCATTTGTCTTATCAAACCCAAGGTTAACAAGCAGCAGCAGAGGGAGATTTGTTTAGGAACAGACAGAGAAAGCTGGAGCCTTGTTCAATGAAAAACAACTGATTAAACTGTCTTCTTATTTCTAAACAGAACAGTCGGGTCTCTGTGACCCGATATTTCCCTTTAACACAGCAGTGGACACAGTTTAACTCTCACAGAATAACACAGCTTAAAAGCACCATCATGAGAATGACAAAAGTTATTCTTTTGATCACATTAGGATCAAATCAAAGATAGAAATAGTCTCTTTTGGTGACTATATTTATCAGATTATAGCTAAATGAATGATTTTGTAGTAAATGTCTTGCTTCACTGAGAGGTCAGTAAAGGTCATCACTGGACAGTTCAAAAGTACACAGGTGTCTAAAAAGTGGACAAGGTCATGTCCACTACAATAAGTTTGGATCTAGTCAGAAACTTTTCACTGCCCACTCTTGAAATTCCTTCAATTTCTATCACTGGAGTTACTGGTGAGACCTTAGCCCGTATCTGCAGTAAGACTGTTAAACTGCACCTGATAACATCAGGAAATCATCATGAGATGACGGATTTTTTTGTATTCGAGTCTCCCCGCACCCAATTGATCTTGGGTTATCCGTGGCTTCAGGAACATAACCCACACATAAATTGGAAATGGAGAAGAATTGAAGGATGGAGCGATAATTGTTTAAAACACTGTCTACGCTCTGCCATCACCACTCAATCTCCTCCTGAAAGTACACCTAAAGAGGCTACTGACATTTCCATGGTTCCCCCTGTTTACCACGACCTGGCCCCGGTGTTTGACAAACAGCGGGCTCTTTCTCTTCCTCCTCACCGACCTTACGATTGTGCAATTGACCTCCTTCCTGGGTCACCCTTGCCTGCCAGTCGATTGTACAATCTGTCGGGTCCTGAACGGGAGTCAATGAGAAAATATATTGAAGAGTCCTTAGCTTCAGGCATTATTTGCCCCTCCACTTCTCCTGTGGGGGCGGGATTCTTTTTCGTCTCCAAGAAAGACGGTGCTCTTCGTCCCTGCATCGATTATCGGGGCCTTAATAGTATCACAGTTAAAAATAAATATCCACTCCCCCTCATTGACTCCATCCATGAACAACTACAATCTGCCACTATCTTTACGAAACTAGACCTCAGGAATGCATACCATCTGGTTCGTATAAGGGAGGGAGACGAATGGAAGACCGCTTTTAAGACCCCGCTTGGACATTTCGAGTATCTAGTCATGCCATTTGGGTTAACCAACGCCCCTGCTGTCTTTCAAGCCCTGGTGAATGACGTGCTCCGGGACTTCATTGGCGATTTTGTTTTTGTGTACTTAGATGACATTCTCATCTATTCCAGGGATTTAAAGGAGCACGTTCAGAGGGTCAGGACTGTGTTACAGAGACTACATGAGAACCAACTGTTTGTTAAAGGGGAAAAGTGTGAGTTCCACGTCACCTCTGTATCTTTCCTGGGCTTCATATTTGAAGGGGGTTGTTACAGAACTGACCCAGCTAAGATTGAGGCTGTGGTAAACTGGCCAGTTCCTGACTCCAGGAAACAGCTCCAGCGTTTCCTTGGGTTTGCCAACTTTTATAGAAGGTTCATAAAAGACTACAGCCGAATTGCTTCTCCTCTCTCCCAACTAACATCCACTAACATAGTTTTCAAGTGGAACCCTGAGGCCAATGCCGCATTTAACAAACTCAAATCATTGTTTTCCTCAGCACCAGTTTTGTGTCACCCAGATCCCAAGCGCCAATTCATCCTGGAAGTGGATGCCTCGGACTCAGGAGTTGGAGCTGTACTCTCCCAAAGGTCTCCAACGGACAATAAGGTACACCCATGTGCGTTTTTTTCTAAACGTTTATCCCCTGCTGAAAAGAACTATGATGTGGGAAATCGGGAGCTACTGGCCGTCAAGTTGGCATTAGAAGAGTGGCGTCACTGGTTGGAAGGCACGGTAGCCCCTTTTCTAATATGGACCGATCACAAGAATCTCACGTACCTCAGGGATGCGAAGCGGTTAACTCCCAGACAAGCACGTTGGTCTTTGTTTTTTAACCGTTTCAACTACATCTTAACTTACAGACCCGGTTCAAAGAACATCAAACCTGACGCACTCTCCCGGCAGTTCACCTCCCCAGACAGCACAGAGACAGAAGAGAGCATCATTTCCCCCGCCTGCGTGGTGGGAGCCCTCACATGGGACATTGAGAATGAGGTACGTGAGGCACAGAAAGATGAACCTGACCCTGGCACTGGACCCCCCAGAAACCTCTTCGTTCCCTCTAGTATGAGGGCCAAGGTATTAAACTGGATACACACCCATAAGTTTTCCTGTCATCCTGGTGCTTCTCGTATGATCTCTCTTACCAAGGCTCATTTCTGGTGGCCCAAACTCACCGACGATGTGAAGGAATTTGTAGCAGCCTGTCCCACTTGTGCTCGCAATAAGACTGGTAATCGACCACCGGCCGGCCTGCTACAACCCCTACCAACTCCTAGTCGTCCTTGGTCTCACATTTCGGTGGACTTTGTCACGGGTCTGCCCCCCAGTGAAGGTAACACCGCCATTCTGACAATTGTTGACAGGTTCTCTAAGGCGGCTCATTTTGTTCCCCTGCCTAAGCTCCCTTCTGCACTTGAGACCGCCCAGTTAATGGTCCAGCACGTTTTCCGACTCCATGGGATTCCCTCAGATGTGGTCTCGGACCGTGGTCCCCAATTTGTCTCCCAGGTCTGGCAAGCTTTCTGTAGGACGTTGGGGGCATCCTCTAGCCTCACTTCAGGCCACCACCCGCAATCCAATGGTCAAGCTGAGCGCTGTAATCAAGACCTCGAGGCTACTCTTCGTTGTGTCGTCGAGAGGGATCCCTCAGCCTGGAGCCAGCACCTGGTGTGGGTAGAGTATGCCCACAACACTCATAAATCGTCTGCCACAGGGATGTCCCCTTTTGAAGCCTCACTAGGTTATGCCCCACCGCTTTTTCCCAGCCAGGAGACCGACATCTCTGTCCCCTCTGTGCAACATCATTTTCGTCGATGTCGTCGTGTCTGGCGACAGGTTAAGGCGGCTCTGACCCGGACGGCGGCCCAAAACAAACTGTTTGCCGATCGTCACCGTGCGCCGGCTCCTGTCTACCAGGTGGGTCAGGAGGTGTGGCTCTCCACCAGGGATATCAACCTCAAGGACACACCTAGGAAGTTGGCGCCCCGGTTCATCGGTCCTTTTCCTGTTACCAAGGTCGTCAATCCTTCTGCTGTGCGTCTGCAACTTCCTCGCTCCATGAGAGTCCATCCTACCTTCCACGTCTCTCAGGTCAAGCCTGTTTCTACGAGTCCCCTGTGCCCCCCTGCTGACCTCCCTCCGCCTGCCCGGTTGGTTGACAACCACCCTGCCTTCAGCGTGAGGACTATTCTGGACGTGCGACGTCGGGGTCGTGGGTTCCAGTATCTTGTCGACTGGGAGGGTTATGGACCTGAGGAACGGTCGTGGATCCCTCGGTCCTTCATCTTGGACCCCAGCCTCATCACGACGTTCTTCAGGGATCACCCCGAGAAGCGCCTCGGGCCGCCTGGAGGCGGTTCTTGAGGGGGGGGTACTGTGATGAGTTCCACTGCCTGCAACACTGCCTCCTGATTGGCCGCTGATTTCCACCAGCTGGCGGCCATCCTTCTGATGAGGACCTTCCACTATTTAAGGCTGCAGTCTAGTGTGACTCATCGCTGAAGCATTGATTCCTGTTTACGTCATCCTGTCTCCTCGACTCCTGTTTGGTTCGGAGTTCCCGTGGTCCAGGTTCCAGTCCTCCGTGCCTTGCCTTCCAGCCACACGCCCATCAAACCTGTACCGACTATTCCCCTGGATTCTGTCTCTGGTGATCTCTGGTGGATCTCACCCACGCTCAGCACCTCATCTGTAAGGAAACACAAAACAATCACTATACGAACGCTGCAAGTGGACTCCACTGATCCAACCCTCTCTTCCCCAGGATCTCCAAGAGATGAACCACTGTATATATTGCACTGTATATAAATAAACATCACTATTCCTGCTAACTGTATCTTGTCCTTTCTGGTCTCGTACAACTCTGGGTTCCCCGAGTCGTGACAGTTTCGCTTTGACTTTTTCCAAAACCTATGCTTGCACAACGAAAATAAATTATAAAAATTTGAATTTTATTTCAAATAACTCCAACAGGATACATTTCGTATATGAACATGTTGTGATCACACTAGATTTTTTTGAAAAATATCAGCTATGTGGTTTTTGATAGAATTGATAATATGTGATACAAAGTACAAGGGAGAAAATTAATGGTGGTAGCTTGACACATTTATGTCTATAAAACATTGAATTTTATTTCAAATAACTCCAACAGGATACATTTCGTATATGAACATGTTGTGATCACACTAGATTTTTTTGAAAAATATCAGCTATGTGGTTTTTGATAGAATTGATAATATGTGATACAAAGTACAAGGGAGAAAATTAATGGTGGTAGCTTGACACATTTATGTCTATAAAACATTGAATTTTATTTCAAATAACTCCAACAGGATACATTTCGTATATGAACATGTTGTGATCACACTAGATTTTTTTGAAAAATATCAGCTATGTGGTTTTTGATAGAATTGATAATATGTGATACAAAGTACAAGGGAGAAAATTAATGGTGGTAGCTTGACACATTTATGTCTATAAAACATTGAATTTTATTTCAAATAACTCCAACAGGATACATTTCGTATATGAACATGTTGTGATCACACTAGATTTTTTTGAAAAATATCAGCTATGTGGTTTTTGATAGAATTGATAATATGTGATACAAAGTACAAGGGAGAAAATTAATGGACGTAGCTTGACACATTTATGTCTATAAAACATTGAATTTTATTTCAAATAACTCCAACAGGATACATTTAGTATATGAACATGTTGTGATCACACTGTGTTGTTTAAAAAAAAAAAACAGTTTCTGGACGAGTAGGATTCTGGACCCCGCCCACAGAAGGGGTACAAAAAAGCTGTGGAAACAGAACATAGATGTGACCCGACCCGAACTGAGCCGACCTGAGCCGATCCAACCCGAGCCAAGCCGAGCGGTGGAAAGGAGGCATTAGAGAATCTTTGCAATGCTCACGTTAGCTGGCTAGACTCTGTGACATTTTTAGCCATTGTGCTGACATGAAATCAGGAAAAACAACCGTCACCTCTTTTATACTGAAGTGGGTGGAGCCGCACCAGGGGTTGCTAGGTGAAGGGCTGGACTCAGATTTGAGGTGGGTTGTGGCTACGGTTTGTGACATCACAAACCGTAGGAAGTGAAAACGAAGTGTTTCTATCAAAGATAAATAAATATACTTAGAGTAAATAAACCACTGGGTGCATTTTTTGGGCCCTAGGACTGTTTTTTTATGAAGTAAATACCCAAAGTTGAGTTAAAAAAAAAACATTAAAAAGTGAATTTTGAATATTTGGTCCCCTTTAACTAATTACAGATAAACAACATGCTAAGATTCAAATACAGCTACAGTTACAGATATTCTTTGTCGTTTGCACCACATGTGGTGGAACAAATTTATGTACACAGGGTCCCAGTTACATCCAACAATAAAATGTAAAAGTAAAACAGTAATAGGATCTAAGATATGAATAAAGATTATGAAAAACAACAACTAAATATACACTAAGCTCTAATAGTGTAAAAACAATAAACACAATACACAGAACAGCAGCACGAACATGAGTCTGTGTGAGCAGATGAGCACGAATGAACACAGCAACATGAAACAGATCAGCAGCAACATGAAACAGACCAGCAGCTACATGATGTGATTTTCACAGTGATTATTCGAGTTAGAGATTCACCAGTCCAAGACGAGATGATAAAATTTTGACTCCACTCTCCAGCATTTGCTGTCAGTGAGAAATAGTTTGAGAATTAAAAAAAAAAATGTTATTATTATTATTTCAAAACAATAAATAAAGCATAGTCCTCATAAAATTCTTCATATAGAATGTTAAAGACATATGCAGAAATGTTTTTTATTTATTTATGAATTCCATTTGTTTTATTATCACTGGGAAAGTAGGGGGCGTTAGAATCGTTTGGCTTAGTATTAAGGTTAGAGCCAGCATTCATTCTCTATACAGTACTGCAGAGCAGCTTATCATTAAAGGTTCATTCACTCTTTTCTTCACTAATCCTGATTAGTGTAATCATGACAGAGTGAGGTATGGTTTTGGTCTGGTATTTCTCTCCAGTGAACATTTAGAGGTCAAAATAGACAATGTTCTACTAAACCTCAAACGTACTCATTACTTTTAATAACAACATGCACCATACAGCTACACTGCCTGATAATGATAGATTTTATCCTACTGTCCCTTATTCATTTTCTAATGAATGCTCAAAGTAAAGTTGTGAAACTTTTTATTTGAAGAAACATTTTTCTTTTCTATATTTTCACTATTCAGATTAGTGATACAGAGTATTTTACAGTTCTGCCTTTTAGAAGTTGTTTTTATTTAAATTTTGGTGCAAGAAAAGGATGTTATAAGAACTACAGTATTACATTGAAACTTGGTTCCCTTTCAGTGTGGTCTCTCGGTGCAACATACTTGCTATGGGAATTGCACCCCCACACGATTACCTGAAGGAATACATTCACGCCTTTACGGCCGGGGCGTCACCCCGCGACTTAGGTACCACCCTTTAGGTACTTAAGCGACTGACGCCCCTCCAACTTTCTCTTTTTGCCCTTCACCTCACAAAAACCTGAACTACCTCTCTTCGCGGGACTTCTCTGCTGCTCCATCTCTCAACCTGAGGTAAGCTCGCTCCATGCACAGAGTGCACAGATATTTTTTCCCTGTGTACTGCTGGACTAGCGAAAGCTAGTCCAGCACATTTCTATAACCTCAAAGTTTTTTCCTCTCCTCTCTCTACAGGTTGCTTCGCTCTACGACGTTATAACTACGCCACAACCGCTACCCCGGCTAACATTCTAGCGGGCTAACCAGCGAAAGCGACACGACGGAGGAGATACTTGAACAAAGAAGAAAAAGGATTCTGGAAGGACTCGCTCGCTTTATCTCGGACATGCCTCTGGAGAAAGGAAAGCGAAAGACAAGACTTCCAAGGAAAACCAGCGGGACGGCGAGCCCAACCTTGCGCGCCTGTCCCAGCGGATGTGTTTTTTTCCCTCGCAGCAACGGACACCCATGAGGCCTGTCCAGTCTGCCTGGGTATATTTCATGCAAGACAAGCTCTGGACGCGCCCGACTCTTGCCTACACTGCAGCCAGATGCTGGATGCGGTGCTACGGCATTGGTGGATCTCGTGGCTAAGGCCGTGGGAAGCTCAGCTGGACCACAGGACCCAGATACCATTGAATCCCTCACTCAAGGGGGCTCACGACCCCGGAGCTCGAGAACATGGCTCTGCACGACAGCACGCGCGTCGAATGGGGCGACAACCCTGACCCGCTCGCTCCCATGGTGGACCTATCAGTCGAGTTCGACACCAAAGGCATGATGAATGAAGACGAGATCTCCATCTCAGCCTCGGGCGAATTTTCAGCGGAGGAACCAGAGCTCGAAATCGAGGATCCGGGAGAGGACCTCTCCAGGACCCCAGTACCTGTGCTCCCTGAAACTGACTTCTCTATTCCTGCCCTGCTCGATCTGTGCCACAGAGCAGCAGACGCGTTGCACAACCCTTGGCTGGAACCTCCGCCTCGCCAACAGGTCATGAGGCTGGCAGGGAAATATTTTTATTCAAAACAGCAGGCAGCAACGAGGCAAAGGATGCCCGTGTTCCAAGACTTCCTCACGGAACTAACCGCACCTGGTCTCAACCACGAGCGCCCATGCTCCTTCCTCTCTCATAGTTCCTCGACGTGGAAGGGATGGATGAGGTGGGAATAGCCAACGCGCCTCAGATTGAGGACACACTGGCGTCCCACCTAGCTCCCAAGTCATCCGGGACAAAACCGACTCTCCCCAGCAAAGCTTGTAGATCCTCAGCGTCTCTTCTCGAGAAGTGCTACAGAGCTCAGGGACTCGCGGCACGCGCCATGAACGCGTCCGCGATGATACAGGCTTACCTTGCGGAAAAACTCCAACAACTGCAGGTAACCTCAGATAAGCAAGCTACTGCCGACTTACTGGATGAAGCCCGCAGAGCAACAGACTTCGTGCTTCGCATGATGGGGACAGCTGCTATGGGTCAGGGTAGAGGCATGGCGGAAGTGGTCATTGCGATCCGCCACCTGTGGATGACGCTAACGGATCTACCGGAGAGACAAAGGGTGCCTTTTCTCCACCACTCAATAGAGACGGAGGGGATATTTGGTCAGACTTTGGAGCGAATCCAGACCAAGCTGGACCAAAAGGTGCAGGCTGGCTGAAGCTCTCAGGGTGGGCATTCCCCGAGGAGCCGGTCAATACACTAACCAGACAAACACGTGACATGTTCGCACCACAGGAGAGCACGTCAACAGATTCTAAGGATGGAGGAGTCACGACGGATGCCCCAATGCGGCCACAAATTTTACACCCTCACAACAGTGGCTGTGATCATGTTACTGTGTATGTAGACGGATCGGAGTCTAACCAGATTTCTCTTTCTGATTTTGAAAGGAAACTGGGCTCCTTATCAACAAATTATCTTAAGTCTGCCGGTCACAAATGACCATCTCCATGTTTACACATTGCAGCTGCCCCTTTATTATTCATGAAGGACATGCAACGCCCAAGTGGTGAATGAGCAGCACGTGACTTCCCTCACAAAGCTACATCAGACTTGCTCCCATACAACATTATCCCACCGGGTGAGACACCAATTGGAGTTAGGAGGTCTGCTTGTTTACAAAAACCACAGACCCTCAATCCAATAAATCCTTTTTTGGAGAGAAATAATAAGTTCCCTGCTCCAACTTGATCTAAAAAATTAATAGACTTCATCTGTCTTCGACGAGACTCGATCAGTGCAGTCTGTTAACACATCAATGTGGAGGCCCTCTCCCCAACCTGGTTGACCCTCAAAGGCTCACACAGGAAGTTGTAGTCCAGCCTCTTAGGCCAGGAACTGGAACTAATTCCAACCTGTTAGCTAAAAAGCACAGGCTGATGGTTTCGGGCCTACCGGAGAACGTGGTGAAAACCATACAGAATGCCCATGCTGGATCAACATAGTCTTTACACGCACAGAAGTGGCGTATTTTTAAGCTTGGTGCTCAGAAAGAAATATCATTTCTTATGCTTGCGACTTGGCTCAGCTCCTAACCTTCCTTCAGGATTTACTGGAAAAGGGTAATTCTTATTCAACGATTAAAGTGTTCCTTGCAGCTATCTCTGCTTGTCACGAGGGCTAGGGACACAGGACTCCTGGAGCACATCCAATCATAATGAGATATATGAAAGGTGTGTTTCGAACAAAGCCACCCAGTAGGACCTTGACCCCTGGTTGAGATGTTGGCCTGGTCTTGGGGGCTCTTTACGACCCGCCATTCGAGCCTCTGAGCGAGATTAAGATAGATCTTCTATCTTATAAAACTGCTCTTCTTCTGGCTCTTTGCTCGGCGAAACGCGTAGGTGACCTCCTTGCTCTATCTGTACATCTGTTATGTACCATATTCGCCCCTGACGGGTCAAAGGTCACCCTGAGGCCTAATCCCGCTTATACTCCCAAGGTCTTGACTTTGAACCATAGGAGTCTAGACTTTGACCTCTCCTCCTTCCCACCTGCCCCTGTCCTTACTCAGGAACAGGAGAGACTAAAGGCTCTCTGCCCTGTGAGAGCTTTACGCACTTACATACAGAGAACAGCCGAATGGAGGGAAACAAACCAACTGTTCGTCTGCTTTGCCGCACCTGCTACAGGAAAGGCCCTATCAAGACAGCGCCTCTCACATTGGGTGACTGAGGCCATTAAAAGGACGTACAGTAGCAAAGGTCAACAGGTGCCCCCTGGAGTGCACACTCACTCAACTAGGGGCTTGGCCACTTCGTGGTCACTGTTCAAGGGCATGCCAGTTGCAGACATTTGCGCTACTGCGAACTGGAGCTCATTAACTTAGTTCCGGCTCTTGGTGAAGCAGGTCGCTTCTCTTTCTGCTCCTCTCCTCCCTAAAGATTTCCTCCTCCCTGCTTTTCCATTTTTGTCTCGTCTGCAACTCTTCAGTGCTCACTCGAAGCAATTTGGAAAATGGATTTAATTACGTGGGCTGTCTCCTCTATCGATAATTTTTTTTCCACGAAGCGCTCCAGACCAGGAGAGCTGGCGTGCCCCCTCGACACGCATGCGGTGGGCTATATTATGGACTCGTGAGGAGAATGGAAGTTAATGTGTCTGACCGTTCTTTCTGTTGAAGACGTGGAAGATCTGTGGATAATTGGAATTTTGGTCGCAGCTACTCTGATTTTTGGCTTAGGCTGAGGTTTCTACTACTGGAAGCTGAGGAAGGCTACCGCGGCAATCAACGCGCTGGCGAAACTTCCTGCTCAACAAGATTCTTTGATCCGGGCTTTGACCTCAATGACCCAGCTGTTGTTCGAGCTGAATCGCACAATGGGAACAGTGGTGGACAGCCGCGGACCTGCAGTGCGTTTTGGGACTCGTTTGCAGCCGACATCAGGGGGCAGATGGGGATTTGTAGCTCGGAACCTCACATAATTCGGCGATTTGGACCTAGACGGCACCTGGACTTCAAGGCTGTAGTCAGCATACACTATGGCATGCCCTGAAAAAATAAAAAAAGCAACTAATCTAATCGGGACTCAAGCAACCTTGAAAAAAGGCTGACTGCAAACTTCTCCTGGAGTCTGAAGCTGTTGAAAAACTGTCGCTGCCCCCCCCCCCCAGAGGTCTCTGTGTGCATTCAGATGGAGCCGAGCTGAGACCATCTGCAGACTGTGCTTATCTGAAATGATTACAGACTTATCTCCCTGCTACGCCACCATGCAACATGTCTTTGTCTTTATCCGTGCTGAGCTGGTAGAGTTTTTTTGACTTTATCATAGAATGTCCTAAGACAAAATGTGATAGATTCTTTTTTAAATACCAATGATTATCCGACTGTGTGTTCCTTTTTTCCATATCTGATTGTTTGGCGATACGATTTAATTATTGCTACGGCTTTCCGTGCGTACGTCCCTCTTAGGATTGTGCGCGCACCAATTGTAACACTTTGTACCTTGGTGCAAATATGCCAATAAAGATATATTCTATTCTATTATATTAAACACTTTTGCAAAGTACTATAGTTTGGATGTTACTGTGTGTGATGTCACTCAGGCTGTTCTTTCTAATACACAATAGAAAGTAGCTTTGAGATGCCTACTGGTCAAAGGCAGACGTTCACACTAGCAGGCATTTTACTGAGCATTTCAAGGGCGTGAATGAATTACGTTCCCATAGCAAGTATGTTGCACCGAGAGACCAGACTGAAAGGGAACTGAAAGTTATGCACCATAACTCATGTTCCCTGAAGGAAGGGAATGAGGTGCAACATATCTGGCCCTTTTCAATGCTGAAACTCGGTGAAGTGCAATTTTGGAGAAAGTTGGAGGGGCGTCAGTTGCTTAAGTACCTAAAGGGCGGTACCTCTGACGCGGGGTGACGCCCCGGCCGTAATGGCATGAATGTATTCCTTCAGGTAATCGCGCGGGGGCGCAATTCTCATAGCAAGTATGTTGCACCTCGTTCCCTTCCTTCAGGGAACATGAGTTATGGTGCATAAGTTTCAGTTTTGTTGTCCCTTGATGGGAAGTCTGTTCACCAGTCTGTGTGTTGTGAGCATAACTGAAAAATAAGTAAGGTATTTATTTCCATTTTAGTATGTGACAAAAGCTCCTTTCAAAAATTAAGTTGCCATGCCAAGATGGCTGTCACCATATATGTCAGTTTGTGAGCTGATTAACTTTTAAAAAGAAGTGAGGTCACATCTTCAGTTTTGGCGTGTGGCTGCATTCAAACATAAGAAAGATTCACATCAAAAATTGGCTTGGCACGTCAAAATTCAAGATGGCTGCTGCCATAACATAGTCCCTCACCATTTCTCCGTTCATTTTCCGCGAACTGACTCTACCACATTATACACACACACGTGTGTGTGTGTGTGTGTGTGTGCGTGTGTGTGTGTGTGTGTGTGTGTGTGTGTCAAAATCCCAGATGGCCACCACCATATGAATATGAAAAAAGAAAATATTTTGGCTGTTCCCAATCTTCAGGGATCACTATACCTAGTGAACTTGCATGAAGACTGCTTAATGCTAATTGCTCTTCCTGACACAACCACCAAGCTACCAAAATCCAAGAGGTTTGCTAATAATCGTTAAGGTTATTTGCAAACCTCAAAAACTACGAACATTCACAGTTCAAATCCCTTAGTTGCCGGGGACATAGGTGTACCATTTGTTTTGATTTTTGTTATTTAACACGCTAACCTGAGGCAAAATAATTTGCAGCCACAAACAAAACAATGGTACTGATCATAACAACTGCTACAAATACAAATCAGTATGTCTCAAACTTACTATCAAAACAACTGATCTGGACTGATGTTGTGTTGCATGTACATTTATCTTTTTCAGCCGGCACTTCATGATGAAAAACTTTACTAGTATGTTGCTGTATTGATATGCTTCTAATTTTCTGCTGTTTTAATGTATAAAAAACAGGACTATAGCATTACAAAACATAATGTCTAAATCTCCTGTGTTTTAGTGGGAAAACACCCTGCTGTGAAATACAAGTAAATACAACAACAAATAATATTTAGCTGTGTCTATAAATACACCTGATCCCTGTGACAGTGTTCTGATCTACTGTGTGCAGATGTGTAGGGACATAGGATTTTTGGGATGTAGAAAACTAAAATTGTACAACAATATGCCATCCCAATGTTAAGTTGGATTTACTGTAACACACAAAATTAGTAGAGTCTATTGATGAGATTTCAATAAAATGTAATTGTTGCAAGCTATATTTAATCTACAAGTAAAAAAAAATATAGTGTGAATTTAAGTTCATATGTGAAGCATGAGCGGCAAAGTGACAGTTGGTAGAGCTGTTGCTTCTCAGTAAGAAAGTCGTTGCATCAAGTCCCCAAGGGGACTTTTTTGGGTGGCATTTGCATGTTCTGTCCGTGCATGTGTGGGTTTTCTCCAGTTTCCTCCCACAGTCCAAAAGCATGCATGTTAGACTGATTGGTAACTCTAAGTTGTCCCTAGGTGTGAGTAAGAGAGTATAGTAAATGGTTTATCTCCATATGTTTGGATTGGAGACCTGTCCACGATGTACCCCACTTCTCTCACAGTGATTATTAAATGTGGGCACCAATTATCCCCGCAACCAAAAAAGGAAGAAGCGGTTGAAGATAATGGATGGATGGATGGATGGTCATTTTTCAAAAGGATGAACTGCTTATTTACTCCAGTGTTTTCCCTATCATTTTGCAAGGATGGCAGCCTGCCCTGCTACAAATATACTTTCCATCCATCCATCCATCCATTATCTTATGCTTCTTCCGAAGTAAGGTCGCAAGGTCAGCAGCTTGAGCAGGGAGGTCCAGACATTTCTTTCCACAGCCACCTCTTCCAGCTCTTCTGGGAGAATTCCAAGGCATTCCTAGGCCAACCGAGAGATATAGTCTCCCCAGTGTGTCCTGGGTCTTCCCAGGGGTCTCCTCGCAGTCAGACATGCCCGAAGCACCTCTCTAAGGGGGTGCCCAGGGAGCATCCTTACCAGATGCCTGAAAAAAAAACACCTTCCCCGCTTCAATCAGAATCAGAATAAGCTTTATTATCATTGTGCTGAAATACAGTAAGATTATGTTCGAACAGTTGTCTGAAAGATGGGCGGGGTGCATGTTGCTGCTGCTTCTGAGAGGACGGCCCCTTATCCTTTTTCATAATACTTTTTAGATAGAAAGGAGGAAAAGGCCACGAGGAGAGGATAGTGGTATTACAAAAAATATATCTTCACATCTTGCCCTTATCAGGATACGATTTAAAACGTCAAAAAACACTACCACAAAGCACATTTGTAAACACATTACATATGCATTTAACACTGACAGTGAGATTTGTCCATGAAGCACTTCCATATGGACCATAGTCCTGATAAGACGTTGGTGTCTGTCGGTACAGCTCTGATAAGCCTTCACTGAAGCTTTTCCTTAGTTTATGCATGTTCCAAGACATTTTGCAGATTTGTGGGCATTTCACTCGTTTGTGCTTATGAGCCCCTCCAAGGTCATCCCCAACATGCTGGCGAGTCCCAGAAGCCGCAGGTGGCCTGCAATGCTCACAATTTGCTTCCATCTCACGGTTTAGCTCATAAATCAGCTGACTTTGAGTACCCGAAGCACAAACCAAACCTTCGCACAGACTTGGCAGTTTTGCCATGGCCGAAACTGCTGCTGCTGTCTTCTTCAATAGCCGATAACACAGGAATCTGTCTATGCATAAAAGCAGAAACACTGCTTTCATGGATCCAATTATATAAACATCTTTGGCGTCCTAAAGATCATGGCATATAAAAAAAATTATAAACATCCATACATCGCACGTGACCAATTGTACGCGGCGGGAAGGCACTATAGTCCCTTTCTCCCATCTTCACCGCCTCATCCCAGACCGTACCCTGACCTTCCGGGATTTTTATACTAAAATGGAACTTGGTCCAAAATGTTAATGTGTTTAAGCTAACATCATCAGAATACAGACACATCCAAAATGCACACATGAGAGACCAAACTATTGCTAGCAGAGAGGGTGCCTCCACCGGAGCGTGCATAACCTGTTTGTCACACTCTCCAGTAGATTCGCTGATTCTGCAGCTTTATTTCTTGGAATTAAACTGCATTAGCACTAATGGAAGTTTATTGTTATGGGTTAATGCAAAGGTATGTCTCCAGTAAACCATTTTTTAAACTCATAGTGTTCTTTCAGTGCATGTCAGTTTCACGTGTTTGTAGTTTATCGTAACTATATACACATGTCAATTCTAAACCAGATTATAGCCACAAACAAGGTTTTCGTTACCTGCATGTACTAAGCTTGTCTATATTTGAAATCATCTGTACTATGAGGTAAATGCAATGTTATGAATGTAATTAAATAAAATACAAAATACAAAATATACAGGTCAATAAATTACTAAATTAGCTGAAATCTTTAAAATGTAATAGCTTTGAGTGAAATAGTCACTTTAATGCAGAAACTTAGTCTGGCAAATACACATGGTAATCTTTCATTCATTTTGTACTGCGCAAAAGACTACATGTGCTACAGTTCGAAATATATATGTTTGGTGAAAAGTTGTAGTTTTCACCAAACTCACCGACCTGAGCGGACGCGGGCGCACCTTGGCTGCCGCTGCTCCTCGTACTTTTTGCTCCTTGAGCCTTTTTTTGTTACTTTCTGCTATTTTTTCACCGAGCTTTGTTGGACATTTCTACCTTTCTTGAACGCAGAGTGCGACAGGCGCGAGCCTGTGTACAGCACCCGTGTGAACGGACGCGGACATTTCTACCGTTCTTTGAACCTTTCTACCTTTCTTGAACGCAGAGTGCGACAGGCGTGAGCCTGTGTACAGCACCTGTGTGAACGGACGTGGGCATTTTTACCTTTCCACCTTTCTGTGATTAAGTTTTAGAGCAACTGTCTCTTCTGACTGCGTTATGGATCTGCAAACATTATAAGTTGCCAGTCAAAGCAGTTGGCCGCTTGTCCTGATTCTGGTTCTGCTAGAGGTTTCTTCCTTCTAAAGGGAGTTTTTCCTTTCCACTGATGCCATTGTGCTTGCTCAGGATGGGAGATCGTGGCGAAGCCAAAATTTGACTTGTTTGCTGGATTCATTAGATAGAAAACTTTACTAGTCTGACCGGAATTTTAATAGTAGGAGCTGCTAGCTCCCGCTAGCTTCAACACGAATTTAGCTTCGAGAACCACGTAGCTGCACTTATTGTTCGCTTACCTACTGCCTCTCTCAACTTCCTGTATCCTCTGGACTCTTCTGGACTCTCTCCTGTACTCCTTCAAGGTAATGCTCATTCGAGTTACATCTCTCTGCTTCTTGTACATCTTTTTTGGAGCCGTGGGCCTGCTGTTAGCGGTTAGCTCCGTGTTAGCTTCCACCGGCTCGACAATGTTGACCTATTCCGCTTCGCAGTTGTTTGAACTTAACAACTGCTCCATTCCTCTTTCTATTTCTACCATCAAACAACTGGGACTTCTGCGTAGACCTCGTTACATCCATAGAAGCTCTCGAAGGAAAACCGTTTATTCTCAAGCGAACTCGGATTCGATTAGTGCCGTCTGGGCTGAAAGACGTGTCGCACGCGTCGCACCTCGATGTCGTCATCAGAACGCTGCGTCTGTAGGCCCTTGTAGTCCACTGCGCACGAAGTGGCGAGGAAAACGTGGAGTGGACTTCAGTCTGCTTAAACCGGTTCAAAAAGCTCCTATTCCAACTGGTATTAAATTAGAACTTTTCAATGTGCAGTCACTATCCAACAAGTCATGTTTAATTCATGATCACATTCTGGAGAAGAACTTGGACCTCATGTGTCTTACAGAGACTTGGCATCAACCAGATGTGTTCAGTTCTCTGAATGAGGCGTGTCCCTCTGGATACAGTTATCTGCAGAGAGCCCGCAGCACTGGCCGCGGTGGTGGTCTGGCGGTAATTTATCGCAGTAATTTAAAATTGTCTCATCTGTCTTCTCAGGACTTTTCTTCTTTTGAATGTCTGGCTTTCAGCTTCAAAGCCCCACTCCTGATGAATGTTATATTAATTTATAGACCTCCCAAACCGCATGTTTCATTTAACTCAGAGATGCATGACCTCCTCACTTTTTTCTGCACCTCCCCTGTGAAGACTATTTTTCTTGGCGACTTAAATATCCACGTGGACAATTCTTCTTCACCTCTGGCAACAGATTTTAAGTCTCTTCTGGACTCTCTTAATCTCACTCAACATGTTGACGCCCCTACGCACAGCAGGGGGCATACTCTGGATTTGGTGATTACAGACACTGTACTCATCAATAACTTATCTGTATATGACCTGGGTGTCTCAGACCACAGGGTCATCTCCCTGGAAGTGCCTTCATCTTCGCCTGCTTCAAACCCAAAACGACCCATCCAGTTCCGTGACCTTAAAAACATTTCCCCTGATGTTCTGTCTGCTGATCTTCACACCCTGACCGCTGTCAATCATCCTTCTGCAGATGACTCTGTGGATTACTACAACCAATCTCTTCGGGAGCTCCTGGACCTACACGCCCCCTTGAAGACAAGACTGGTGTCTTTCTCGCGTTCAGCCCCCTGGTACACTGATGAGCTGCGCAAGATGAAGGCAACTGGCCGTGCTATTGAGAGACGTGTAAAATCATCTGGTCTCTCTGTGCATAAGCAGGCATATAAAGAACATCAGAAAGCGTACGCCTATTCTCTTAAAGAAGCACGCTCCAAATATTATTCTAACATCATCAACACCTGCCCTGGAAACTCTAAACAGCTCTTCTCCACAATAACTCGTCTGCTTAATCCCATTAAACAAACTCTTGAGGACTCTGCTCAAAAATGCGACCTGTTTCTTTCGTCTTTTAAAACCAAAGTTGACACTATCAGATCTCAGCTCCACAACCTCCCTGTTCTCAGTGTGCCACCTACCCGTCTGCATTCTGGGACCCTAAACAGCTTTGACGAAGTTGTTCAGAGTGAGGTGGAGGCCATCATCAAGAAAATGAAGCCTTCATCCTGCGCCCTGGATCCTTTCCCCTCGTCTCTCATAAAAACCAATCACTCTGCAATAGGCCCACTAATCACTCAAATAATAAATCAGTCTCTACAATCTGGTCATGTTCCACTGCCTCTAAAAACTGCCATCATTAGGCCTCTTCTGAAAAAATCTAATTTGGATCCCGACATTTTTTCTAATTACCGCCCAATTTCACACCTCCCTTTTCTGTCTAAAGTGCTGGAAAAAGCTGTTGCTGCTCAGCTGCAGGACCACCTACAACAACACTCCCTGTATGAGAAGTTCCAGTCTGGATTCAGAGCAGCTCACAGTACAGAGACTGCATTGCTGAGAGTTACCAATGATGTCCTCTTGGCTGCTGACACTGGCTCTCCCTCCATCCTTGTCCTCCTTGACCTCACTGCAGCCTTCGACACTGTGGACCATAGTATCCTCCTCCACCGTCTTCATGTGGAGGTCGGTCTCTGCGACACCGTCCTGGACTGGTTCAAATCTTTCCTCTCCAATAGGCTGGAATGTGTTAGTCTTGGCAACGCCACGTCCCAGACAGTCTGTGTCTCCTGTGGTGTCCCTCAGGGGTCGGTTCTGGGGCCCCTGCTGTTTTCCCTTTACATGCTGCCTTTAGGTCAAATTATTAATCAGTTCAACATTTCTTTTCACTGTTATGCCGACGATACACAGCTTTACATCAGGACTGGAGCATCCTCATCTTCCACCTTGTCATCTCCATCTTCACTCACTGCCCTCTCTGCCTGCCTGGAGGCAATTAGGGCATGGATGAATCAGAACTTTCTTCAATTAAACTGCTCCAAGACTGAGGCCATACTGATTGGCACCCCTCACCAGGTACAAACATCCCCTATAACAACACTTTCCTTTTCTGGACAAGACATCCCCCTCTCCACCTCTGTTACTAATCTTGGAATGAAAATGGACTCCAATCTTACATTTGAAAATCACATTAAGTTTCTGTTTAAAACTTGCTTCTTCCATCTTCGAAACATCTCCAGACTTCGCCTATCCCTAACTTTTTCCGATGCTGAGAAGCTCGTCCATGCTTTTGTCTCCTCCAGGCTCGACTACTGCAACTCCCTGTTTATTGGAATCCCTGGCAAAAACCTTCAGAAACTTCAATATATTCAAAACAGTGCAGCAAGGATCTTGTTGAGAGTTCGTAAATTTGAACATATTACGCCCATTCTCCATAACCTTCATTGGCTTCCTGTCGCCTACAGAATTCAGTACAAAACTGCTCTCATTACACATCAATGCTTACATGGAGCTTCACCAGATTATCTGAAGGATATTCTTATTCCATACTCATCCACCCGGTCGCTGCGGTCACAGAACAGTAATCTCCTTCACATTCCGAGAACCAAATTAAGGACCATGGGAGACCGGGCTTTCAGTGTGGCTGCCCCCCACCTGTGGAACTCTCTTCCTGACTGTCTGAGAGCCCCACAGTCTGTGGTTGACTTTAAGAGCGGCTTGAAGACCTTTCTTTTCAACCGAGCATACTCTACCTCCTCATGATTCTACTTTTGATCTTAGTTGATACTGTTATTGATTTTACTTGTTTTATTACTTGTTTTATTGACATTTAATTCTGTTGCACCTTGTAGCACTTTGAGATTTTCATTAATGAAAAGTGCGTTATAAATTGAATTCATTATTATTATTATTATTATTATTATTATTATTATTATTATTATTATTATTATTATTATTATTATTATTATTATTATTATTATTATTATTATTATTATTATTATTATTATTATTATTATTATTATTATTATATATCTTAGATCCTTTAATACAGTTTTTAATTCTTTATATTTTGCTAATTTTGGGTGTAACTGGGCTCTACACCCTCAGCAGGGTATTAGAGGGTACATGGGAGTTTGCCCAACCAGTTTACATGGGCTTTTAAGACTTGGAGAAGGCATTTGACCGCGTCCCTCGGGGGGCCCTGTGGGTGCCCTGTGGCGGGTACTCCGGGAGTATGGGGTACCAGGCCCTTTGATATGGGCTGTTAGGTCCCTGTACAACTGGTGTCAGAGCTTGGTCCGCATTGCCGGCAGTAAGTCAGGCTCGTTTCCTAGTAAGAGTTGGACTCCGCCAAGGTTGCCCTTTGTCACCGATTCTGTTCATAACTTTTATGGACATAATTTCTAGGCGCAGCCAAGGTGTTGAGGGGATCCGTTTTGGTAGCCTTAGGGATGCTTCTCTGTTTTTTGCAGATGATGTGGTTCTATTGGCTTCATCAGGTCATGATCTAGAGCTTTTACTGGAGCGGTTTGCAGCAGAGTGTGACGCGGCCGGGATGAGGATCAGTTCCTCCAAATCTGAGGCCATGGTCTTGAGCTGGAAAAGGGTAGAGTGTCCTCTCCGGGTCAGGGAAGAGGTCCTGCCCCAAGTCGAGGAGTTTAAGTATCTCGGGGTCTTGTTCACGAATGAGGGAAAACTGGAGCATGAGATCAATAGGCGGATAGGTGCAGCGTCCGCAGTGAAGCGGGCGCTGTACCGGTCTGTCGTGGTGAAGAGAGAGCTGAGTCAAAATGCAAAGCTCTCAATTTACCGATCGATCTACGTTCTAACCCTTCCCACTCTCATCTATGGTCATGAGCTTTGTGTTCTGACCGAAAGAACGAGATCCTAGATACAAGCGGCTGAAATGAGTTCCCTTTATCAGTCAGGTCACTCGGTGCAACACTATTGCTATGGGAATTGCGCCCCCACGCGATTACCTGAAGGAATACATTCACGCCTTTACGGCAGGGGGCGTCAGCGTCTCCCCAGAGGCCCCACACGCTGGGTACTTAAGACGCGAGCGCCCATCCAAACGATCTTTTTTTGCCATTCACCTCGCTTAAACCTGAACTTTGTGGGACTTCTCTGTAGACACGTCGCTCGTTAGAGATGAGCTTGCTCCCTACGCTGAGCGTACAGAGAAATTTCCTACGTATCGCTGGGCTGGCAAAAGCTAGTCCAGCGCATTTTTCCTTAACCTCAAAGTTTTCTTCTTTTTTATCTCTGTAGCTGCTTCGCTTGATGGCGCTAACTGCGTCACATCGCTACCCTGCTAAGGAGTAGCAGGCTAGCCAGCGAAAGCGACGCGACAGAGAGAACATCTCGGACAAGGTTTTTGAGACGACTTGCTTGTTTCCTCTTGGCCATGGCTCCCGAGAAGGGAAAGCGAAAACCAAGATTTACAAAAAAGGCTAGCAGGACGGCGAGTCCCACCTCGCGCACCTGCCCCAGCGGCTACAGATTTTTCCTTTTGGCGACAGACACCCACAAGGCCTGTCCTGTCTGCCTGGGGATGTTGCACGCAAAAACGGCGTTGGACGCACCCGACTCCTGTCCACACTGCAGCCAGATGTTGGAGGCGGTGAGGAGACATTGCATAGACATCGTGACCAAAGCCATGGGCACAGCTGTGGTGCCAGCAGACCCGGACCCCACAGAGGCTCTCACTCCCACACCTGAGCTCGAGTGCATGGATCTGGAAGACAATGGACGGGTCGAATGGGAGGACAGCCCGGACATGGCGGCTCCCGTCGGTGACTCGACGGCAGAATTCGACACCCGAGGCATGATGAATGCAGATGAGATCTCGCTAACAGCCTTAGGTGAAATTTCTGGTGATGAAGCCGATAACGAGTATGAGGGAGAGGAGGAAGACCTCTCTCAGAACCCGGTGCCAGTGCTACCAGAGATAGACACTTCGATCCCCGCTCTGTTCGACTTGTGTCGCACAGCGGCGGACGTGCTGCAGATCCCGTGGCCGGAACCTCCACCTCGTCAACAAGTCACGAGGTTGGCAGGAAATTATTTTTACGCCAAGCAACAGTCGACAACGAGGCACAGGATGCCCATCTTTCCGGATTTCCTCACAGAGCTTACTCGCACCTGGGCTGAACCCAGGGCTCCAATGCTGCTCCCGCTCTCCCAGTTCCTCGACGTGGCTGGGATGGAAAAAGCAGGAATTGCCAATGTGCCACAAATGGAGGACACACTGGCATCTCACCTGGCCCCCAGATCTTCTGGAACAAAACCAACTTTGCCTAGCAAGGCCTTTCGAGCTTCAGCTACACAGTTCGAAATGTGTTACAGAGCTCAGGGCCTCGCGGCACGTGCAAAGAACGCCTCCGCCATGATGCAAGCATACCTGGCGGATAAGCTACAGGAGCTCCAGGTGACAACAGACAAGCAGGTTGCGACTGAGGTGCTGGAAGAAACCCGCAGGGCCACTGACTTTGTGCTCTACATGATGGGGACAGCAGACATTGCACAAGAGAGGTGTATGGCTGAGGTGGTCATCGCCCAGCGTCATCTGTGGACGATCCTAACGGACCTTACGGAAGGTCAGCGGGTTCCTTTTTTGCACCACTCGATCGAGCCAACGTGACTATTCGGGAGAGCTCTGGACAGGATCCAGACCAGGCTGGAACAGAGGCGCATACAGGCTGAACCCCCCCCCCCCCAGGGAGATAAGCGGGAGCAGACCCATGCAGCCTTGACACCGCTCAGCCACACGTCATCCCCCACAGAAGAGGCCGGCTTATGACGGGGAGCACCGGCAGAGACCACCAACAGATCCACCTTAGGCCGGTCTGTCCTGGAGCAAGAACAGATTCGTCCCCCGCCAAGCAGTCCTGCCGATGACTTCCTCGACAAACCGTGATGGGAGACAGAGGCTCTCACTCCCACACCGGAGCTCGAGTGCATGGATCTGGAAGACAATGGACGGGTCGAATGGGAGGACAGCCCGGACATGACGAAACGGGCCCTCTTCACAGTTTTGCTGGTTCTTCCGCCCAAGGGGTACGGGAGCCTAATTTTATTTGCCCAGACTTTATTTGTAAAAGGCTACTAAAAGCTGGTGACATTNGAGGGAGATGAGCGGGAGCAGACCCATGCAGCCTTGACACCGCTCAGCCACACGTCATCCCCCACAGAAGAGGCCGGCTTATGACGGGGAGCACCGGCAGAGACCACCAACAGATCCACCTTAGGCCGGTCTGTCCTGGAGCAAGAACAGATTCGTCCCCCGCCAAGCAGTCCTGCCGATGACTTCCTCGACAAACCGTGATGGGAGACAGAGGCTCTCACTCCCACACCGGAGCTCGAGTGCATGGATCTGGAAGACAATGGACGGGTCGAATGGGAGGACAGCCCGGACATGACGAAACGGGCCCTCTTCACAGTTTTTCTGGTTCTTCCGCCCAAGGGGTACGGGAGCCTAATTTTATTTGCCCAGACTTTATTTGTAAAAGGCTACTAAAAGCTGGTGACATTAATGTATGCACAAAACATGAATGTTCTGCTGTGTGTAAAATAAAGACAGAATGTTGTTGCACAAAACACGAAATAAAAGTCCCAAAGAACAGCTTTGCCCTGGTTCTTGACTCAAAAAAAAGAATGATGAACAACAACAAAGCACCCCTTTGAAATTAATTGCTATGAAGGGAGAGGGCTGCCACCCCCTCCCCCTCTCTCTTGCGGTACAAGGGGTGCCAGGTCAAAACAATGAACCCCAGTAGGGTGCCACGGGACTGTCTGTAGCAGACAGACCCTGCGGCACCCGCAGGCAGGCAGACCGGCTCGTCCAAGGCCGGGCAGGGGGAGTCACACACTCACCCCCCGCCTGGGGAGCTCGGAGGGCCAAGAATACACAAACTCCCAAAGTTCATTGCACGTCCACATGCCCGGAGGGCGTGTCGGTTGAACACGGTGGTCATGACAACGGACTGTAATGGCTCCCAACTGCATTTCAGCAAATGACCGCACCGACCCAAGGGGACGTTGCAGCCGCCAGCAGGCCTGGGCCGTGCACACGTGCTAAAAGGGAGGATGCTGCAAATGTTGTAAATAAATGTCATTAACAACAAAAACAATGCACCTTGGCCGACCCGGATAATTTTTCCTTGTGCCCAAGAGAGTCTGGACCTGATGAATCGGTCCCGGTCTGTAGGTACTAAGCAGAAAAATACGAATTTTATAGCTCCAAGTGTTCAAACTGGGACAGACTTTCCAACCGGCAAGGCCGGCAGGCCGTACACGACCAGTGGACCTGATATGTATGACCAAGCTCAGCGCACTAGCCCATTTGCGCCTTTAAATAACGACCCTTCATCTGGAGTTTTTCAGCTTCGTCATAAAACAGCAGAGAAACACTGACTACACCACAGATTACTGTATTTCTGGGCATGCGGGTCAACAACTCTTTGGTCAGGGCGCATCCTTAGAGAAAATGTACCTAATACAGCCTCCTGGGACTGAAGCTGGCTTCAGAGAGGTGGCAGAGCCGGAGGCTTGTGAACCAGATCCAGCCACGGTACGGCCTGGGATCTGAAGGTCTGTCCGCATACAAAACATGGATGCTCTACGTCCCGTGTCTCTTACTAAACGAAGCAAACGCAGACGCTCTGGCCTACGGTTGACCAGCAAGGGAGCGGCGTTGCTCCTCTCCCCCCGCACCTCCAATTCGGGTGATGCGAGAGCACACAGGCAGGAGGGACCCCTCCCTAATATTGTGAGCCCCCAGATGGCCACGGGCCCATGGCCTCAGAGGTGTGCTCAATGCTGATACATTGACAGCTGCTCCCCTTCAGGGGCCTGCTGTCTCAACCACAAGGGCAGCCTCCCCACTTACGTCTAGGGTTGTGGCAAATCTCAGCTTGGTTGCTGAAAGGAACAAACTGATGGCCTCAGGCCGATAAACACGATCCAAGGAGCGAGAGCAATGTCAACACAGACTCTCTACGCTTGTAAATGGTATGTTTTTGAAGCTTGGTGCATGGAAAGGAATATTGTCCCTTATTTCTTTGACCTGGTCCAGCTTCTTACCTTTCTACAGGATCTGCTGGAAAAGGCTGCTCATTTTCCACAATTAAGGTGTTTTTATCAGCCATCTCGGCATACCTCGAAGGCTGGGGGAAAAGACACCCGGTACACACCCTCTCATGATACAGTTCATGAAGGGTGTATTGAGGAAGAGACCCCCCAGCAGGACTTTGACCCCTGATTGGGACCTTCAATTAGTCCTGAATGCTCTCTGTGAGCCCCCATTCGAACCTTTAAGCGACATTAGGATAGATTTGCTATCTTATAAAACTGCTTTACTCCTGGCTCTTTGCTCAGCTAAATGCGTGGGTGATCTCCACGCTTTGTCGGTGCACCCAATGTGTACCAAGTTTGCCCCTGACGGGTCAAAGGTCACCCTACGACCTAACCCCACATACGTCCCAAAGGTATTAACTTTGAATCCTAGAAGTATGGACTTTAAACTCTCTTCATTTCCTCCTGCTCCCGTCCTCACTAGCTATGTTTACATGGACATAAGTAATCGGATCAAACGGCCGAACGGATCAAAAGTCCGTCATGTAAACACCCCGGTCGGGTTATTTTTTGTGTATTCGGCGTGATCCGACCCAATTTGCGATCCGTTCGAAACGGGTGGTTTACGCCGATCCGTAGCCCGATGTGTGCGCATGTAAACACATGATCTGTTCCTTTTACCGGACTGTGGGAAACTGTCCTGACTGCGCATGTGCGCTGCGCGCACCCCCATCCCTCCCTCCCTCTCCCCCCTCGTGTTTACTTCTCCGCCTGGGCTGGCTAGTGGGTAGATGCTAACGCATGGTGGGGAAGTAAAACTGGTCGGTGAGCGATGCAACATTTGTAATGGAAACGTTAAAATAGCTCAAAACTATCGAACGCCTTGACCGAACGTGTAGTTATTCAAACAAGTACATGAAAAGCTGGAAGAAGCTGGAGGTCGCTGGAAGAGCTTAAAGCTAAGTGCTACAAAGCTAAAAACAAAAACGGGACAAGTGGTTACGACCCCACCACTTTTTTATTTTACGTGTTGATGGATGAACTGATGAGAGATCTGCCACTTCCAACACAGCAGGCAGCGGTGTGGATCTTATGAGGAGGAGAGGAGTCTAACCAGGAGCAAAGCATCCTTTCTGGTAAGTTAGACTCTTCAAAACACATTAACCCTCTGTACTGTATTACTCGAGTAATTAGAAACAACAAATATGTAAAAATGTAATTATAATAAGAAATAAGAGTAGCTGTAGGGCTAGCATAGAACTACAGTATACTGTATTGTACATTAAAACTCCAACTAACCAGATAATTAACCTAACACATTTCAACATATCAGGGGTCCAGTTAAACTTTATTTTGTTTGTTTTTCAGATGATGAGTCCAGCTTTGAAGAGGCAGCAGCACACAACAGACAGTGGCAGGTGATGGTGGCACGTGCAGGTGATGGTGGCAGAAGATGCAAGAGTCCCACGTCTTAGGAATCCCAAGAAGTTCACACATGAGCTTTAGAACAACTCAAAACTGATTTGAAAATGTTTCAATTCTCCACAACCATGTTTCTTTGTCCCCTGACAGATCTGTAAATGTATTTTTTACACAGACATTAGGATTGATAGTTTATGGTACAATTAAGGTACATGTCCTAACTTAATACAGTCAGATGGTTTAATAAGGACTCTGAGTTTCTGCATGACTCACAGGATAAAAACACATTTGCTGTTCTATCAGGATACAGAAACATACATTTTGGAAGTAAAATCGATTATTTTGTCACCAATTTTGTTGTCCGAAATCACATGCATACATTGAAATTGTGAAAGTATGTGATGAGTTGTTAAAGAAGTTACTGAATTACAGGTTACTGTAGTTTTTAAATGACCAAAGAAATTTTTTGTTGTTATCATTACAAGATGTGATCTGTGCACATCGTCTGTTTTGTACAAACGTTTTGAACGTTTAATTTTTATGTTTTTCTGATACACCTCAAATTGCACTAAGAATGAAACATGTTTCAAACAAGCAATTTCAACTGTTTACAAGAATGTGTTAAAATGTTTGGTCCATTAAAGAGCTCAGATGTTCACTAGTATTACTTGCAGTTGTTTATTGTGATAATAATTTTATACAAATGTTAACTGCATGTGAACACAAATACATAAGTACAGTATCTTTTTAGAAGAACTCTCCACTGTGACTTCAGAAACCCGGTCATCTCTACCTCCACCTGACAGCGCCAAGGTAAACATTAAATGACTTGTTGAGGAGTCAGACGAGGAGAGTTTGCGTATCCTTTGACGAGCCAGTCCAACAGCGGGCACGATCACCAACAATGAAGAGACGGACGTCCTTTGCTTCAATGTTCCTCACAGACTGCAAAAAAGGACATGCCAATATTTAGTGTTCAACTTTTTATTTGTTTAAAGTTATGGTTCAAACAAATTTTATTTGAAAGAAAACTTTACATCTAAGTATGTCTTCTGATATACTTAGCTGTAATAGTTGTAAAATTAAATACAATATAGTAAATGTTAGCCTTACATTTTGGCAACATTTAACTATTTGTTTAAAGACATGGTTCAAACATTTTATTTTAAATAAAACTTTACAGCTAAGCATCTCTACTTTGAGATACTGTACTTAGCTGTAATCGTTGTAGTAATACTAAATACAATATAGTAAATATTAGCCTTACTTTTGTCAACAGATGAGCCCTTTGATAGAGGTCTGAGTGGCGCAGGACATTGGCATCATGGCAGGGCACTGCCTGGCATCGTGACACTGATGCTCCAGAAACAGGAAAACAGAGGAAGAATAGTAATTAATAACAAATACAGACAGTATCACGCAGACAGGTAGAAAAGGAAAGGACAAAAAGTTTATTAGCATACAGCGTTTTTATTATCTTACCAACAATTGTTGTCCACGACAGCTTGGAGGACAGAGGACGTCCAGCGCTCTCATCCTGTGAATAAAAAAACTAAAAGCACGCGCTGCTTCACCTGTAGTTCAATCAGGGAGTGCAGTAAAAACACAGTCGCAGTCATTACAATCTGGCGCGGGTCCATTTTGGACGCGTCTGTTTACTTTCGTCCCGGAAGTAGCTTCTTCTTCTGTGGTTTTTACGAAAGTAACTTCCTCTTCGTTTTTTTTTTTTAAGGGGAGTGTACCACTCTGCGCATGTCAGAACTTCTGATCAGAATAAAAGCCTGCTGCATGTAAACACTCGTCATGAACGGATTGTGCCCATGTAAACGGTGCTATCTAATTATGCGATCAGAACACATTTCAATCCGGTCACAGAATTTTGCCTATGTAAACATAGCTACTGATTGGTAATTTTTTTAATAATGAATCTAATAAGTATTCAACATTAATTATAGTTTAAAAAATATGATTACCTTTGAAGTATCTGTACTTTTTAAACGTTTATTTTAACATGAAAAACATCCGATAATTCTCAATCAGGTCATCTGGACAGTTTCTTTTTTAGTAGAAATGTTGCACCCTCACTCCAGAGGGCTTCATCAGTCAGAATAGTTCCAGCACGCTGATTGAGAATTATCGGATTTGATACCTGGATTACTGAGCATGAAATTTCATGAAAAACATCATTCTTATTTCCACAGATGTGGAAACATACACAGATGTGCATGTGTAAATACAATGAATGTTCACTACATCTTAAGAGTTTATATATGAATCATCACATCAAAAACGAATTTTCACTGAAATTATGTCTAAATTACATCAGTGCATTTAATGATTACTGCTTAGTTACTGACTTACTGCCTAGTTTTATCATAAAAATATTTTGAATTCAATGAAAACACAAAACAGTTGTATTGTTTATAAATATTTCTCCACTGTAAATGAAGCAAAGATCTGATATATCACAAAATTATATAAATATATGCTGGTGGAGATTCTCAGTCATCCAGGACATGATAAAATCAAAAAAAGCATTCAATACAGAAACAACTGGACTTCATTTGTTACAGAAAACGTTTCACCCTCTATCAAATTGAATTGAGAAAGCCCTTTGAATAGAGGGCAAAAGTTTTCTGTTACAAATAAAGTCCAGTTGTTTCTGTATTGAACGCCTTATTTGATCATATATATCTTTATAATTTACATAAAAAAGTACATATTATGTAATTTTTTGGTTTTAATGATAAAAAAAGTTTAAACAAATACATTAATTATTTTTAAGATGTTAAACAAATGGTACATTGAAAATTTACTCATTTTAAAACGCAATGACACCAAAATAATGTCTGTTTGACATTGTTTTTTATATATATTTTCAATGTATTAATAATAAAAAAATATCAGAAATGTATGAATCTGTACAAAATCAACTAAAACATTTTTATTTCTCCAGGTGTACCTGTACAAATTGCAAGACAATGCCAACCATCGTAGAATCTCAATGCTGTCAAGAAATAACTGCGGTTACTCAAGAAATTCATCGTAAAAAAGAAGATGTCACATGTGTTACCCAGCTGTCCAGCTTTGAAAGATGTTGTCTGGATGTTGATGTCCTACAAATTGCAAACTTTGACTTCATAGATCAGTACCGGAGGCATGACGATCAACATTCGCAAGAACATGAGTATGTAACTTTTTAATACAATTTAAAGGTAAACAATAGAGACAAGAAAGAAATACAGAATCCTTTTTTTTTCCTGCACTCACTCTCTGCGTGAGTGCAGCTACAGCGTGCGCTCTCAGGACATGATTACCTGCAGTGTTCCGTCAGTGAGGACTGAACTTGGAAAAAGGGCCTTCTCCTACTCTGCTCCTGTTTCCTGGAATATCTTACAAAAAATCTGAAGCTCTCAGCCTTTCCCTCTCAAAATGGTTTTCTGAATCTGTTGGAATCCTGGAAAAAAAACAATGCAGATATCAAAGTCAAAGTCAAAGTCAACTTTATTGTCAGATCTGCAATATGTACTGTACAGGACATACACAGGACCGAAATTGCGTTTCTCTCAGTCCCTCGGTGCAACAGTAAACATCTAAACATTGAAACACTGAAACATATAATAATAGACATAAGCATAAAATAGTAAAACTAACACTGTCCTGAGTTTTTTTGCATAGTGGTATAAGAGTATGAAAATTTACACCAACTCTAAAACTAAAACATTAAACATTTAATGAACATAATACTGTCCTGAGTTTTTGCATACTAGTATAAAAAAAGAGTATAAAAAGTATAACTAAAATAAACTAAAGGTTTCTAGCATTGACATTTGCAAAGTGGCAAAGCAGCGTATGAGTTAATGTACACAGTATATGTATGAGGTAGTAGTTGATGTTGTTATAGAGGCAAAAAGTGGCATATGCAGTAAGGCACATTGGGCATCCCTAAATAAGACCGTTCAGAGCACACTGTATATGTATCAGCAGTGGTGTAGATATTAGAGTAGTGTAAATGTAAACAGTAGTAATTACATGTAAGTCAGAGTCAGAGTCAGAGAGAATTTATTGTCATTTGCACCGCATGTAGTACATGTGTTGAAAACGAGATTATGTACACAGGGTCCCAGTTACATCCAACAACAAATGCAAGAGAAATACAATAATAACATCTAGGATTAACTAAGAGAGACATCACATCAGCTAGTAATACACTAAGCCCTAATGTAGTAGAAAAACATCATTATAAACAGCAGCACGAACATGAGCAGATGGTCACAGATGAACGCAGCAACAAGAAACAGATCAGTACAGTATCAGTATGATGTGACATTTTGCAGTGTTTATTCTTATTATTTATTTATTCATGAGTCTGACAGCCTCAGGGTGTAAGCAGTAGTAAAGCAGTAGTAATAAAAGTAAACAGTATTAATAAATGTAAACAGAGAATGTAAACAGTATTATGATTATAGGCAGTGATGTAATACAAACATTAGTGCAAGTATGAGAAGTAGTGCAAACTGTATGAGCACATGACCGAGAGTTTAGTGAATAACCCGTTTGATGACACAGAGTCCAGTGTTAAAATCTTTGTGTTGTGTGGTAATGTGTGAGAAAGTTTTAGTGTTAAGGCAGTTCAAATGGGAGGGGGGGCAGAGCAGGCAGAGTGTTTAGCATCCTGACTGCCTGATGAACAGAGCTGTCTCTCAGTCTGCTGGTTCGAGCCTGGAGACTCCTCAGTCTCCTCCCTGATGGCAGCAGTCTGAAGCAGCTGTGTAGTGGGTGTGTGGGATCACCTGCCATGCAGTGGGCTTTCCGAGTGAGGCGTTTGCTGTGTAAGTCCTGCAGTGAGGGCAAGGAGGTGCCCACGATCTTCTCAGCTGCTCTCACAATGCGCTGGAGGCTCTTGCGGCAGGATGCAGTACATGCACCAAACCACACAGTGATGCAGCTGGTCAGGACACTTTCTATGGCACCTCTGTAGAAGGTGCTCATGATGGGGGTTGAAGCTCCAGCCCTTTTCAGCTTGCGGAGAAAGTAGAGACGCTGGTGAGCCTTCTTTGCCAGTGCTGCAGTGTTCCTGCTCCAGGACAGGTCCTTTGAGACGTGCACTCCCAGGAACTTGGTGCTGTCTACTCTCTCCACTGCGGTGCTGTTGATGGTCAGAGGGGCATGTTGGGCATCCCTCTTCCTGAAGTCCACAACAATCTCCTTTGTCTTCTCCACGTTGAGAGTGAGATTGTTGTGTCCGCACCACAAGGCCAGGCGGCTCACCTCGTTCCTGTAGTCCGTCTCATCGTTGTTGCTGATGAGACCCACCACTGTTGTGTCGTCCGCAAACTTGATGAAGTGGTTGGAGCTGTACGATGGTGTGCAGTCGTGTGTTAGCAGGGTGAATAGAAGGGGGCTCAGCACACATCCTTGTGGGGCCCCTGTGTTCAATGTGATGGTGCTAGATGTGTTACTCCCGACCCGCACTGTCTGTGGTCTCCCGGTCAGGAAGTCTAGCAGCCAGTTACACATTGAGGTGTTCAGCCCCAGACTGTCCAGTTTAAGGATGAGCTGTTGGGGGATGATGGTGTTAAATATGTTCATATATGTAAATATGTTTATGTTAGATATGTTCTTGTTTTTGATTTTATACATCTACCTTAATATTTTGCTAGTTTCTGATACTTTGTTTAAAAAAAAGGATTCTGTATTTCTCTCTTGTGTTTTTCTATTGTTTATTGTTTAAGGAAATTCTACCATTGTTGTTCATCGTTCTTTAGTTTGTAGCAGGTTGCTTTTGTAAATGAGTCCACGAGGTTCAATGAGATTTACCTGACTAAATAAAGGTTGAATGAAAAAAAAGATGGTGTGACATGATTTTGTAACTATGCATAAAATTGCCCAACATAATTTTTTTTTCATTCAACTATGTTTGTTTTTGCAAACAAACTTGTAAATATATTTAATTTTAATTTCAAATTGATAATAATCTTCGTGCCATGTTTACTCATGGGAAATCCGATTAAACGCGAATGCACCATCTGTGACGTAGTGTGGGGCAGAGGGATACGTCTCTTTAATAGTGGACAATTTATAACCTTATGAATTTAGAAATCACGATTTGAGCTATTTTTGTTCAGTTTGGGAAGCCTAAAATAGTTTGGGTGATGAAACAAGAAACAGCAAGATCTAATTTAGGTCTGCAGCCGTATGAGACTTACCTTCAGGTTGAGCAGCTCACACATGCACACTGACAAGCCCAGGGCTCTACCCCACACTACGTCACAGATGGTGCATTCGTGTGTAATCGCATTTCCCATGAATAAACACGGCTTGAAGTTTAAAATCACTTTTAAAGCAAAATTAAATTGATTTATCATTTTGTTTGCAAATACAAACATATTGAAATTATAAAATATATATATTTTCAGCAATTTTGTGCATACTTACAAAATCATGTCACACCACCTTTAAGAAATACACATGTACAAACATTTATCTAAAAATCAACATACATATTTAATAACTAAACATAACTACATGCTGGTGAAGATTCTCAGTCGTCCAGGACATGATAAAATCAAAAAAGGCGTTCAATACAAATAAAGTCCAGTTGATCTTGTATTGAACGCCTTTTTTGATTTTAAACATAACTACACTTTTTTGCAGAAAATTTAGCTATATTGCATACAGGCAGTTCGTCAGGATGTGCTGGGGTAACCTTGGACTATACCACAGAATACCAATTCCAGCATGTGTCGTGACTGGGATCAGAAACACTTTTCAAGTAGCAGGTGTCTACACTGGCTTCCAGTGGCCCAATGTTGTCTGATTACTAGGGATGCACCGATCCACATTTTTTACTTCCGATACCGATTCCGATATCTGAGGTTTAGTATCGGCCGATACAGATCCGATCCGATATTGAAAAACAGCATTAATTGAAACATTTCTTTCCTATTAAAAAAAAAAAAACAGACATAAATGAACTACTGAATTGCACATTTATTTTATAACTATGCACCAGTACAGCAATCTTAAATAAAATAACTGTTCACAAGCTTAGTCGAACACATTAAAAAAAATCTTTGAATTTAACTTGTTCAGTGAGTGCAATTAGGAATTCAGAATATTCTCTCTTATTTTTTTAAAGCAGTGATTATCCATTGTAACCGAAGAAAATGGTTTAAAAAATCAAATGAGAAAAATATTAAACATTTTACAGACAGTATTTAAGAAAATATATTAATAAGCATATACAATTTTAATGAAAATAACTGTTAGGTGAAGTCTTGGTTCAGTTTCTCAGTCCAAAATTATATAACAACATTGGCTGCCCTACTGAGGGTGGGCCACATGTAGGGCCAGGCTCCATGTTACAGGGGCACCGGCCCTTGTTGGCCCCACCCCAGAACCGCCCCTGCTTTGCTCAACGGAATTTGCCACTTGTCAAACATTTCCTTCAGGCTAGCTGCTATCGCTTCACTGGTGTGTGACCCACGAAAGTTTGTTGCGTTCAACATTGCGCTGTGTGGCACAAAACTCTCATCCAGCCAGTGTGCCGTTAAACTTAAAAGTGACACGGGGGAGACGTCAGACAGAGCTCCAAATGTCTGTCGTGAAACTCATGGCTTTAACATCTTTTATCTCCTCCAATATGCGTTTGCACACTTTACCGTGCAGTTCAGGTAGAGCCGTTTCTGACAAATATTTTCTGCTCACCATCTCGTAACGGAGGAGATGCGGAGGTGCGGCACGCAAACATCTCCTCCGCGCGCTGTCCCACAGTAAATACAGAGCACAGAGGACAGCAGACAGCGCATGGAGGAGATGTGTGTGCAACGTGGAGGAGATGTGTGTGCAGCGCACACACATCTCCTCCACGCGCTGTCCCAGAGAGGACAGCTGACCGCGCGCATGTCCCACAAACAGAGGACAGCTGACAGCGCGCGCTCGCGTTTGTCCCACAATAAATACAAAGGACAGCTGATGTCTCACCTTTCGTTCCTCCATTTGGAAAACTGCACGTGCCACTGCACTGTGTGTCGCTGGCGCATAACAATACATCACACACGGAGCTCAGCATAAATATAAACTGTATAGATTGCCCCTATGGATCGGGTCCATTGTCACAGATACCCGATCTAGAACTTTGTTTAATATCGGGACCGATACCGATACTGGTATCGGATCGGTGCATCCCTACTGATTACTTGTATCTGGAACTTCTCTCGGCAACTGATGTGTCTTTATCTGGATGCTGGAAAGCACTGCTGAGTGGAGGTGGCACGACAACTTCTTCACCAGGTTGGTCCTCTGACTCACCTGCGCAGAGATCAATTACCTCCTTCATAACAGTTTCCACATAGCCTGTCAAAGGAAAACAACAAACAAACAAACAAAAAAAAACATTATGATTGTATTATGTCCTCATGTTGATATCTGTAGTAGTTTGTATTGTCCTCATGTTGATATCTGTAGTAGTTCAGCAGTTTGTGATAATACTTTTTTTTTTTTGATTTCATGTCATTTCCTTCTTAAAAATACAATTTATTAAACGAAAACTGATTATACTGCTTAAAGTTTTTATGTGATTTGTGAGATCTTGTAGAATAACTTACCATAGGTTGGATCCTCTAGTATCTCCTTGACAACATATTGTCCTTTTTTCCACTTTGGAAAGGACAGTCCGAAGCAAGGTTTTCCAGCCATTGTTGATTTTTGTTCCCTTGCTGCATTTTTGTTAAAATGCAGCACAGCAATCATTGGGCCTCATGCAAGAACATGTTCGTATTTTTATCCTAAATTTCTCTTACTTTTGTTCGTACGAAGCGTTTGTACGAACATGCCACGTCAGATTCAACAAACTCTTCTATCCTCAGGAAAAGTGTGTAAATGAGCTGCGCAAATATGATGAATTGCACCTGTTCTATCCACCTGCTCGTGCACGCGGAGAGGTCATTTACATAATTCCCACCCCTCAAAACACCATATAAGGCTACGTTTCCTGCCTCAGAGAGCAGGAAGTGTCCATTCATAAAGATGACAGCGAGAAGTATAAAGAAGAACTTTACTGGTGCGGAGATTGAAGTTCTGCTCTCAGAGTAAATAACTAACTAACTAAATAAATAAATCTGTAATTTTTAGCAGCGTCAGCTGTGAATCTGCTTTAAAGCCGAGGACCCACTCAAACGTGCGGCGCGCACGGACCATCCCCGGGTAAAGGGGGGGTGGGCCCGGGCGCGACGTGCGGGAGGCGCACGGGGGTCGACGTGGGGCGCTTGGCGATCCTCGGCACACGGACGGCCCACGGAACTTTGTACCCAGCGGCGTGGCGGTCCTGCTCGGCCGTGACCCGCCGCGGCCTCCGAGTACCCGCGTACTCGTCCGTGACACGTCCGGGCCGCGGCGGTGGGTGTGAAGCCGCTATATTTTAATTTAACCAATTTGTGTCGTTGCATTTAATATCCATCCATCCATCCATTTTCTTCCGCTTATCCGGGGTCGGGTCGCATTTAATATTATGGTTCTAATTCAAACAGAAAATAGTGAGTTATAGGTAAATGATCAGAGAATAATTCCAAATCCTCAATTACAAATTAAAAAGTTACCAACAAGCCAGCCATCTCCATGCGCACCTTGCGCAAGACGCGTGCCAACTGTTTTGCAGCACAAATGAGTCATGCGCTCCTCCTGGCCATCGCGCAACCACATTTAGCAGGTTATATTTCGAATCAGATATAATTTGGACATTTATGGAGTGGTATTGCTTCCGATTGAGGAATGGGAATGCGTCAGGTGAAGGTGCTTTGATCCGCGGATCAAAGCACCTGCGACACACCAGACAAATTAAACTTAAAATTATAATTATAATTCAAACAGAATAACCTATTGTCAAGAATAATTATGGTGCGTGATTTTTTTAAACCCAAAATATTTTCTAAATAACGAAGTATAAAGTTATTAGTGGAGAAAATCCGTCTGGATAACAGAAGAATGCTGCTCGTAAAATATACGACAGGTCTGGACCACACATAAATTTTGTTCGTATCTGAAGAAAATCTTAGAATACGAAAACATTGTTGAATGCCACGAATGCTCCTAAATCACTCGTACGCACAGTTTAAGAACAAATCTGTGCGTACGAACGGTTCTTGCATGAGGCCCAATGTTCTGTAAAAATGATGGTTTGTGGGGTTAAGTATCTTTTAATATTTGGATAATTATAACATTTATTAGTTGCCCCTTTTTTTAATTACCTGCACAGCAGACCACTGTATGAGAATGAGTATGTCTTTGGAGCGAAGTTATTCAACAGACTGTGGAAGGCTTTGAGTGAAGATGTCTGTTCCTCTCCGGACAGCTGTTTGATGTCTTTTAAGAGGGATTTGGCAGAAACAGTCTTTTCCAGTCTGACCATCAGCTTGGAATCTGAAAGTACATAAGTTTAAACAAAACAAACATTTTGATATAAATACTCTGATGCATGCTCAATAATCCAGGTAGAAAAATCTAAAAAAGCTAAGTCTGGTCCTCTGGACATTCAAAAAATAAAACAAAACAAAGCAAAAAAAAAAATGTAGAAACGTTTCGTCTTTCGTCCGAAAGACTTCCTCAGTCTGAGTTGCTGTATTCAGCTCAGTCTTATAAATAGCACCCTCTCACAGTGTTGCACAACCAGTTGGCTGATGACAGCCTGAAACCAGTTGCTCACATGATCAAGGAGGGCCATCAGCCTAACAATGGATCATTAGCACCCTGATGGTTGTTTGCTATTCACAGAGGGCTGAGTGATACTAGCAATCACAGCATTGTAAGAGGGAGACAGTTGAACCCGGAGGCCTCCACCCCGGTTTAATGATGGACGGTTTCTTTTCACAAAGATGGCCTCCTTTACTCCTCTCTCAAACCATCGTTCCTCTCTATCAAGGATGTGAACATCTTCATCCTTGAAAGAGTGACCGCTGGCCTGGAGATGAGTGTAGACTGCAGAGTCCTGACCTGATGCTGTTGATCTTCTGTGCTGGGCCATCCTTTTGGCCAGTGGCTGTTTAGTTTCCCCAATGTAAGACTGATCACAGCCCTCCTGACACTGAACAGCATACACAATATTACTCTGTTTGTGCCGGGGGACTGGATCTTTGGGATGAACTAGTCTTTGCCGTAATGTATTTTGGGGTTTAAAAGCCACTGGGACGTTGTGTTTAGAGAATAAACGTCTCAATGTCTCTGAAACTCCCGCAACATACGGAATGACCACTGGTCTGGGTCTGGGTTCCTTCTTTTCACCTGATGGCTGGCTGGAGTCCTGTTTGGGTTTCTTCTCTGCTTTCAGGAAGGCCCAGTTAGGATATCCACATTTCCCTAGAGCCTGTTTTGTGTGTGATTTCTCCTTCTGTCTGGCTCCTAAGTTGGTGGGGACGCTGTCTGCTCTGTGGTACAGAGTCCTGATGACTCCTAACTTGTGCTCCAGAGGGTGATGGGAGTCAAACTGCAAATACTGGTCTGTGTGGGTGGGTTTGCGGTACACCTCAGTTTGCAAATTTCCTCTATCAGAAACTGAGACCTCACAGTCCAAGAAAGCCAACCTGCCATTTTTTACATCTTCTCGTGTGAACTTGATATATTTATCCACAGAGTTGATGTGATCAGTGAAATGTTGGACTTCCTGAGATTTAATTTTTTTTTTAATCACTGTTTTTTTATTAAAGTTTTTTCCTTTTATACATACAAATAAGAAAGCGTGGGTACAAAAAATGTTATACGTATGGTCTGTTTAAACAACATACATAAACGCAAACAAAAATTCTTTAAAACTTAATCCCATTCACTCCTATCCAGGTCACTGCCCTATGTCCACACACTACATCTTTAAACCTGACAAAAACAGAGAGCACAAAAAAAAAAACAGAATTCACCTGAAATATTATTGTATATTTTGGAATGTATCAAGAAAAAGCCCCCATATTTTATTAAATTTCTCAGTAGAGTGCTGAAGAGAACACCTTATTTTTTCTAGTTTCAAGCATGACAAAAGGTCATATAACCACTGTTTATGAGTTGGAAGGGCAGCACCCTTCCATCTTATTAGAATTGCACGCCTTGCTAACAAGGAACAAAAAGCCAGTGCTTGTCTTTTGGAGGCTGATAGAGGTAACTCTTCACCACTGATACCAAACAGAGCAAGGAGAGGGCTAGGTGTTACTTCTACTCTGAAGATTGTGGACAGGGTTTTAAAAACATCCGTCCAAAACTGACCAAGGCTGGGACAGGACCAGTACATATGAACCAGTGTGGCCTCAGCAGTTTTGCATTTGTCACAGTATGGGGTGATTTCTGGATAAATACGAGACAGTTTGCTTTTGGAGAAGTGGGCTCTGTGTACCACTTTAAACTGAATAAGACAATGGCGTGCACATAGAGATGTTGTGTTAACAAGTTTGAGTATAGAAGCCCATGTTTCATCTGGAATGGTCATGCCCAGGTCCTCCTCCCATACAGCTTTAAGTTTGGGTGAGGAGGTCTCTATTCTGTTCAACATTAGATTGTAAAGCCGTGAAATAAGCCCTTTACGGGTCGGGTTCAATTGTAAGATGGTTTCCAACAGTGTAGGCTCTGGTAGAGAAACTGAGCCTGAAAAATGTGATTGAATAAAATGTCTGATTTGTAAATATCTGAAAAAATGGGATTGTGGTAGACCATACTTATTGCTAAGTTGTTCAAATGATGCCAATTTCTTCTCAATGAAAAGGTCCTTAAAATGAGTAAGACCGCTCCTGTGCCATCCCAGAAACACCCCATCCTGAAGAGAAGGTTTAAACAAATGGTTAAGTGCAATGGGGCTTAGAGGGGAAAAATCCTTAAGTTTAAAATGTTTTCTAAACTGGCCCCATATTTTTAGTGAATGTTTCACTACAGGATTCAAAATGGAGTTGGGTGAGGAGAGTGAAAGTGGAGCACAAAGCATAGCTGGTAGAGATATATTATTGTTGTTGTGTAATTCCATAGTCACCCAATCAGGGGAATTACTCAGGTTATGGTAAAAATACCAGTGCACTAAGCATCTGAGGTTAGCAGCCCAATAATAAAACCGAAAGTTAGGAAGACCAAAACCCCCCTCCTCTTTAGGTTTTTGAAGATTCATCTTATTAAGCCTTGGACGTTTATTCCTCCATATGTAGGATGAAAAAATTGAATCCAGCTCGTTGAAAAATATATTAGGAATAAAAATAGGTAGTGCCTGAAAAACATATAAAAATTTGGGTAGTATAGTCATTTTAATTGAGTTTATACGTCCTACCAAGGACATGGAAAGTGGCGTCCATTTTGTGAGGGATCTTTTCACTTGGTTCAACAGTGGAGTCAGATTTTCTTTGAACAAGTTTTTATGTTTTTTTGTCACTGTGACACCCAGATATGTAATTTTTTGTCTTTCAATTCTGAACGGCAAATTAGTAAAGTCTGATATATTTACTTTATTACTTAAAGGGAAAAGCTCACTTTTGGTAAGGTTTAATTTATACCCGGAGATCTGGCCGAATTGGGTAAACAAGTTGAGGGCAAAAGGCAATGAAGTTGATGGCTTGGAAATAAAAAGTAAAAGGTCATCAGCGTAAAGCGACACCTTATGTTCCATGTCATTTCTCCAGATGCCGGATATCTCCTTACTGGTTCGTAGTGCAATAGCGAGGGGCTCTATGGCTAGATCAAAAAGCAAGGGGCTAAGAGGACAGCCTTGGCGGGTGCCTCTTTGTAATTTAAATGGTTTTGAGGTTTGAGAATTAGTACGTACTGTAGCAGATGGCTGATGGTACAATAATTTAATCCAATGAATGAATTTTCCTCCAAAACCAAATTTACTAAGAGCTGCAAAAAGATAGTCAAATTCAACCCGATCAAAGGCCTTTTCAGCGTCAAGAGAAACAACACACTCATCCGAGACTGTGGGACTTGAATAAACTATGTTAAGCAACCTACGTATATTAAAATATGAATGTCGGTCTTTAATGAAACCTGTTTGGTCTTTTGAAATAACAGATGGTAAGACGGTTTCGAGCCTACGGGCAAGAATCTTAGCTAAAATTTTAACATCTGTATTCAAGAGAGAGATAGGTCTGTATGAGGTGCATTCCATTGGATCTTTTCCTTTTTTTACAAGTAGTGTGATACAGGCTTCATAAAATGACTGAGGGAGGGATCCTTGTTCAAAGCATTCAGTAAGGGTGGAACTAAGCTGAGCAGATAGTAGGACTGAAAATTTTTTAAAAAATTCAGAGGGAAAACCATCTGGACCTGGAGTTTTGCCAGACTGCATTGAAGCTATTGCTAGTGAGACTTCTGACTGGGAGATGGGTTCATCTAACCTGTTTTTGAGTTCAGGTGAGATGACAGGGATGTGAAGTTTAGCTAAGAAATCATCAATCTTTTTAGGATTGGTTTGTAATTGTGAGCTGTATAACTCCGAGTAGAAGTCTCTGAATGCATCATTAATTTTTTCATGATCTGTGATTGTATTGCCGTCTTGTTTTCGAAGTTTAGGAATAGTTTGCCTTGCCCTAGAGCCCTTAAGCATGGTTGCTAATAGTTTATCAGGTTTGTCGCCATGTACATAGAATTTGAATCTGTCATGCAAGAGAAAACGTTCAGCTGAATGTGTTGTTAGTAGGTCAAGCCTCGTTTTAAGTTCAATACGCTTTTTCAAAAGTTCCGGACATTGATTGTGTGCATATTTTATGTCAATCTCTTTGATTTGTTGCATTAGGTTATTCTGTTCATTAGTAGACTGTTTTTTTATTTTTGCTGAGTAGGCAATAATCTGGCCTCTGATATAGGCCTTAAAAGCATCCCATACTATGAGGCTAGAAATCTCTTGGGAGGAATTAGTAGCAAAAAAAAAATGTATCTCATCCTGAATAAACTTTAGAAAGTTTTCATCCGAGAGCAAGGTTGAATTAAAACGCCACTGTCCAGTTCTTGGGGAAAAGTGAGGAAGAGATAGGGACATAGTGAGTGGGGCGTGATCTGAAATTACTATGCTCTGGTAATCACAGGAGCAGATCTGATTTAAGTATCTAATATCTGTGATAAAGTAATCAATTCTTGAATAAGTTTTGTGTACGTGTGAAAAATATGAGTACTCTCTCTTATCAGGGTTTAGAGCACGCCACACATCGCACAGTCCGTAGTCAGATAAAAAGGTTTGAATGACTGATGCAGATTTGCTTATGACATTAGTTTTAACAGATGAGCGGTCCAAAACTGGGTCCAACCAGCAGTTGAAATCACCGCCCAGCACCAGACGATATTTATTGAGATCGGGTAAAGAAGAAAATAGTTGTCTAAAAAAATTATCATCATCTGTATTAGGAGCGTAAACATTCACCAGTGCAACTAAAGTGCTGTAGAGTTTCCCACTCACTATAACAAACCTGCCATATTTATCAGCTACCACATTATGGGCCTCAAATGGAGTGTTCTGGCTGATCAGTATGGAGACCCCTCGTGCTTTGGCTTGAAAGAGAGAATGAAAGCGTTGTCCTCTCCAGCATGCCAGGAGACGCACGTTATCAGAGCTCCTGATGTGAGTCTCCTGTAGAAACGCCACATCTGTATTAAGGTGTTTAATATGGGAGAAAACCTTTCTTCTCTTCACTGGATGGTTTAAACCTTTAACATTCCAACTTAGGAAGTTTAAGTGCTGACTCATGTGATTTCAGAAATAAAGCTTGTGTGCTCCTTTATTACAGGTATGACAAATAGAGACTGAAACAAAAAAGATGAAAGTAAAATTATGCAACTGTGTGAGACTCCTGGCAGTGACCTTAGCCCTCCCCCATCCCCCCAACAAAAACAAACAAACAAACAAACAAAAAAGCAAAAACAAAAAATGGCTGCCAGAGAAAAAAAAATAAAATAAAAAAAAAATAAAAATGGCAGCAAGCTCTTCAAACCTAACATTCTTAAAAATTTAATCTTCCTGGTCTCAGAGACGAATCAGAGCTAACCACTGCTCCTAGGAATAAATGTAAACCCCTTATAATAATAGCCTACTGTATTAATATCTGACAAAAACAAACAACCATGACCACAGTAGATTTTTTTTTTTTTTTGTATATAATAATAAGTTCAAAAATTAATGTGAAAGGAGTCTCCAGTCTTAGGCTATATTATTCAGCCATAATCAAACTGCTGTGTGGTGGGGCTACCTTTCCATTCATAAAGTCCACTGTGGGAACAGGGGGTGGCCAGAATCAATCCTTCATTAATAAATTAACATATGTCTGTTCTGAAAAAAATATAGCCTACAAATGCGCACTGAAGGAAAAAAAGCTGCGCGTGTCTCCAAAGTGCACCCTGCCACGCCCCTGC